>JAODAL010009356.1:0-111359 GCA_025379985.1 Phyllomedusa bahiana
AAGCTGCCGCCGTGACCCCCACACTGTGGATTTCCACTCGTGGCCTAATACTGTTTTGCCGCCCCAAAGTCTTTGGGCCACTGCCGTCTCTCGCTCCCGTCCGTGACCTCCACACTGTTATTGTCCCACTCTGTGGCCTAATACTGTTTTGCCCCTCCAGAATGTCATTGTGCCACTGCCTATCCTCTGCTCCCGCGCCGTGACCTCCACACTGTGTGATTGTGCCATCTGGGCCTAATACTGTTTTGCCGCCTCCAGAATGTCATTGTCCACTGCCTGATCCCCATGCTGCTGCTTTTGTGACCTCCACACTGTATCTTTGTGCCACTCTGTGGCTAATACTGTTTTGCCGCCTCCAGAGTGTCATTGTGCCACTGCCTGACCTCATACTGCTGCCGCCGTGCCCTCCACACTGTGTGATTGTGCCACTCGGTGGCCTAATACTGGTTTGCCGCCTCCAAAAAGCATTGTGCCACTGCCTGAATCATACTGCTGCCGCCGTGACCTCCACACTGTGGATTGTGCCACTCTGTGGCCTAATACGTTTTGCCGCCTCCAGAATTTTCCATTGTGCCACGCCTGACTCATACTGCTGCCGGCCGTGACCTCCACACTGTGTGATTGTCCCACTCTGTGGCCTAATACTTTTTGCCGCCTCCAGAATGTCTTTGTGCCACTGCCTGACTCATGCTGCTGCTGTCGTGACCTCCACACTGTATCATTGTGCCACTCTGTGGCCTAATACTGTTTTGCCGCCTCCAGTTGTTCACTGTGCCGCTGCCTTATGACATACTGCTGCCGCCATGACCTCCACACTGTGTGATTGTGCCACTCTGGGGCCTAATACTGTTTAGCCGCCTCCAGAATGTCATTGTGCCACTGCTTATCTCATACTGCTGCCGCCGTGACCTCCACACTGTGTGATTGTGCCACTCTGTGGCCTAATACTTTTTTGGGCCCCCGCCTCCAGAATGTCATTGTCCCCACTGCCTATCTCATGCTGCTGCTGTCGTGACCTTCACACTGTACATTGTGCCACTCTGTGGCCTAATACTTTTTTTGCCGCCCAAATGTCATTGTGCCACTGGCCTGACCTCATACTGCTGCCGCCTTGACCTCCGCCTCAGTCATTGTGCCACTCTGTGGCTTCCTCGTGTTTTTGCCACCTCCAGAATGTCATTGTGCCACTGCCTGACCTCATGCTGCTGGGGCTGCCGCCGTCACCTCCACACTCTGTCACTAATGTTGCCACCTGAGCTCTCAGTTTGTTTTTTTCCAAGCTTTCGCTGGCATTGACTTTATCAGGCTACATTCCCGCTTGAGTTTTTTGGTCAGTTTTGCCCTCTTATGTGCCAATTGTTTTTTATAGTGAAGCGATTCTAAGAGCGGCGGCAGTCATCTGCGTGTCATACTAAAACGCAACATTGTAGAAGACCAAACCAAGCTCCCTCTGCATATTTAAGCATGGCACAACGTTCTACAGCACCCTGCAGGCTCTGTGCAGCCTGGAAATAGCTGCTTTTTAACGCGATTCGTGCCGAGGTAATTCGGACCGAATTTATTTTTGTCGGAAAATTCGGCGAAGTGACCGAATCGAATTTTTGAGAATTTCGCCCATCTCTATAAATGAATCATGTCTCCCTTTTGGCGTCTTTTCTCAACACTAAATAAATTTAAAGGGGTCTTCCAGTATCTAACAATGCTCGTTGGACCTTTGGGGCATTAGTAAAAATAGAAGATAAGATTCACAATTACTTCCCAGATGCTCTTGTTCAGTCCCGGCGGCCGGTTCGTACATCCAGGAAATAAGCAGTAAGGGTTCATCGTTCAGATGACAGATGCAGCCAACCACAGGCCACAACATCACACGCACATGATCTCTGTGGTTTGTAATGGGCTGCAGCTGTCACCTGAATGAAGACTGTTCACTGCTTCAGGGGAGATGAACGGATCCGCGCTGAGACTGAATGGGAGCATCTGGGAGATAAGTATGAGTTTTATCTTCTATTTTTACTCATGCCCCAAAAGACCAATGAGCATTGTCTTCAATTTTTTTTGTATTAGTTTTGTGTTATATTTATTCGTATTGTATTCCTCCATTTTGTTAACACTTTTTATAACTTTTCTTTGCAATTCCCCATACGCC
The DNA here is from genome assembly GCA_025379985.1 of Phyllomedusa bahiana. Taxonomy (NCBI): domain Eukaryota; kingdom Metazoa; phylum Chordata; class Amphibia; order Anura; family Hylidae; genus Phyllomedusa; species Phyllomedusa bahiana. Next base: position 2,147 of record JAODAL010009356.1, read on the forward strand.
TCATGATTGAGAGTTTTGTTGCTCTGCTATTGTTTTTCCAATTCATGCTGAAGTGGTAATAATTGCATTAATTTAAATTGCCATTCAAAAATATATTTTCACATAACATCAATTTTTCATTAGTCAAAAAAGTAGGGTATTTCTGAATTCTGGATTTTATTTCCGAGCATCATTCCTATGTGGTGGCATACCACCTAATCTTTAAATGCTGCAACATGTGTTTCTCAAAATCCCACATTAATTGTTTTAAGTTGTGTTGCTCATTGGAGGTCCATTCACATGAGAATATTTCTGCCGCTTTGGTGCATCATTCCAAATATTCAAATGACTGAAATGTCAAATATATTATATTGTAGCTTAAGAAAATATATTTTTAAAAATCTTTTTTAAACTTTATCTAGAGTTGTTCCCAGAAAATAATGTTCAACTTTGGGTCTAGGCATGATCAATAAGGCAAACTCACTACAGAATGCATTGCACATCACCACTTTCCCCAGGTCTCAGGGGCTATATTTTATTTGGACTGGTGGGGTTTTTGTGCCAGGGCTGCTTTTTCATTTAACTCCGGACCCATTGCAGGTCCTGTTTAATATCAATCAAATTTTTCTTTTAGGAGGTTGTAGCTACATCAAGCGTATATGTATATTTGTAAATATATAAATACCGAAAATACACATATGGATCCTTTTTTTGGTAACTTTGGTTCTCTTTAAGATGAAATAACATCAGTTCAAAAACTTTTCTTGACATGAGGAATATCATGTTCTGTTTAATACTCACAATGTTACTCAGCATTGAATTACATCACACATATCTCAGATCTATACTAAACTCAGGCTATTACAGTGTTTAAGAAAACAGAAACCACATGTCATTGTTTGAATTCCACAGTCATTGACCTAATAGTGGCTAATGTTACATTATCTTGTGTTTGCTAAAAAATACCATATTTTTTTTTTTTCAAATAGAAAACCTATTTCAGTTCCCAAAGTTAACTTGCAATGTGTTATTAATTTAGAAAATGCAAATCAGCGGTACAGAAATGTAAAAATTAAAAAAATGATAGAGTTAAGTGATCAGCATTGTTTTCTTGCTGCACTAGGGTCTTAGGTTTTAATTCGACCAAGGGGAAAATTTGCTTGAAATGTGTATTTTTTCCTATATAGTTTGCATGGCTTTCCTCCAACACCAAAACTAATTTCTGGCAATTTTATTGCCTGTTAATATAATAAGGTTCTATACACACTGTAGAAATTCTGGCCCCTACAGTATCTCACAAAAGTAAGTACACCCCTCCCATTTTTTTGAAACATTATAATTATACCTATACATTATACATATTATACCTTTTCATGGAACAACATTGACAATATTACACTTTTATACAATGTAAAGTAGTTAGAGTACAGTTTGTATAACCGTGTAAATTTGGTGTGCCCTCAAAATAACTCAACTCACAGCCCTTAATGTCTAAACCACTGACAAAAAAGCGAGTACACTGCTAAGGAAAAATGGACAAATTGTGCCCAATTTGCCATTCTCCCTCCACAGTGTCATGTGTCTTGTTAGTGTTACAAGGTCTTAGGTGTGTTAAACTTTGTGTTATTGCTCTCACATTCTCTCTAACAAGTGTTTGCTAAGCTAAATGAAAGGCTTCCAAAGTCCGTTATTAGAGATAAAACTCTGCAGGAGGTTACTCACCATGTTTGGAGTGAATGACTGACAGCAGATTAATGCAATAAGAGAAAGCAAAGAGAAGTTGGAAAGGGAGATGGCTGTAACCAGAAAAATGTGTACTCTAAGAGGAGATAAAATCCTCTTTATTTCCTGACCAAAGAAAAATCAACAAAGCAAAGTATTTTGAAAAAGTCTTCAATTATCTATCTCTTCATGTTAAAAGCTAATCATTGTAGTGAGAAAACTTAACTATTGAAGCAAAGTTATATGCCAGTTTATTCAATGACAGCTAATACTGAGGTACAGTAGTCTCGATTAAGGCCTGGGGTATAACAAGAAATGGTGACAGATGGATATGCACACATCAGGTTTAGGTAAAGGGAATGATGATGGAGAAGACATTAGTTACGGAAAGATTAAATGTAAGGTAAAGAGATAACAAGACAGCGGAAAAAACTTAGAGTTGCTTACTGGTGGTTTTCAAAAGGGAATCAGTGGTGGAGGTATATAATTTTCCTCAGCATAAAGATGATACTGGGAACTAAATTTGCTAATCCTGTAGACTGCAAAAATAGGAATATGAAAAAAGAGAAGATAGAGCAAGAACATGATTTTTCAGCTAAGCATGTTTAATTTTTTTTAATACACTTTTCTATAGGGTAAAAGTTCAAGACTATGGGGAGGGGATTGTCTCCATGATGTTAATGTTTATTTAGGATCAATGAAACAGGACTCAGTTCTATACAGTTCTTAGAATAAGCTGCTCTGTTAAAAGGAGATGCTGCTGTGAAATATTTTATTAGGCTCTCATATTGTTTGAATACAATTGAATTTTTTTTGCACCTCAGCCCTTTCGAACAATAACTAAGTCCTCTTATAGTTTGTTAATGAATCAACTATGTGTGTATTTGTAGTTTGTAAAGTAAATCCCTATTTTTAATAATAGAAATAGATTTCTCATAGTCAATGATGAATTAAGGAAAGATGGTGTCCAGAAATCAAGTCAATCCTTTCTGCTTACTGTCAGCCTGATTTAGAGATGGACCTGTGACAGGTATTATTGCTTGCATGGAATAAAGCCAACAAAGCAATGAGTATTGAAGTGGAAGAAATACACTTTTCTGCAAAGTTCTGTTGCAAGCCTAATATCCTTATTTACAAATATAAATGTCACACAAGTTTCATAGGAATGAAAAAGCATCTTTACCAAACTTTTCTAAATATCTAGAGGGTTGCCGAGCAAATGTTAAAGGAGTTGTCCATTCCTACATCTATGCCTCCCAAAGTTAAATTTCAATTATTCCTCATACATAAAACCCCAAAATGACATATAGATATACACTTTCCAAATAGTATAACACACCACTTGTATTTCTATGTATATATTTATCTGGTTGGCTTTGTAGATAGGTCTCCACACCTATCTCATTCACATCTTAAGTAGTCATAAGCCACCTTCACAAAGCCTCTTTCAAAGGCGTAAAATACTTTTCTTCCTATCAAAAAAATAGTAAAATCATTTCATGGTAGTTTAACAAGGATATAGTTACTTGCTGCGGTCAATCTTGCAATCGATGCTCGTAGTTCATGTCCTATTAGGATCTCTACATCAAGCTCTCTGCATTAAACATATGCAACCGGGGATTCCGTGTCCATGTAAACAAAACTTGTGCAAGAAGACCATAAGCAGTCCAGAGGCAATCTTTCCGCCCTACACAGGGGCTTATGAGGAGTAACAGAGTGTCCGAGCAGCTCACATCCAGTCAAGCTGCATACACAATGCTGTGCTGTACAAGCATTGATTGCAAGATTGACTGCAGCAAGTATATATATCCTTGTTATACTACCATGAAATGATTTTACTATTTTTTTGAGAGGAATAAAAGTACTTTACGCCTTTGAAAGAGGCTTTGTGAATGTGGCTTATGAAGATGTGAATGAGATATGTGTGGAGACCTATCTACAAAGCCAACCAGAGATATATATACATAGAAATACAAGTGGTGTGTTATACTATTTAGAAACTGTTTTTCTCCATTTACCACAAGACGATTCTATAAACAAGACATTAAACATGTCGTTCGAGGAGATAACAAAATCTACAGAGAATCGGGTAGAACTGTTAAGTTTTACTGAGACTGAAAAATTTAATATCCTTAAACATGCTGAAGCTGCTGGGTTGAATTGGGAAGGAACAAAAGATGAAAGCACAACCAATTACCCCAGACGGCTAGAAAAAGGAGGTTAGCCTCAGTTCACATGCCTCAGTACTAACGGAATACATAAAAGCCACTTGGATCCTCAGAGGATTACGTAGCAACTTAAAACCTATCCTGCTACCTGATGATAGCCAATATAGAGATAAATGGTATGCACTAAGCAATAACCATTCGATTGATTAGATGTACTTAACGGTACAACATCTTAAAATAGCCTTGGAAAATGTACAAAATGACATAAAGAAAATTGATGAAGATTTTAAAAACAGTAGCACTTTGGACATTTATAAACAGGCACATGTGGATCTGAATATCAATATTGACAAATTGAAAATAACTCTCCTTCAAAATAAACTCAAAAAATTTGAGAAGGACACTAGAGATTATGCCCTGAACCGGGTGTATACTTGGACAGATGAGCAAAGCTCAGCTCGTGCACGAAATAGAAAATTAAAAGATCGTGGTTTATATAATAGTGCGTCCTCTGGAACTGAAGATCAATCAGATGGATCTGGGTCAACACAAGGCAATACCAAGAGACATTCTAATAAAGATTTTTTAGGAGATCAAAAACAATATGGAAGAACACATATAATGGGAGCAGAAGGGAGTGGACAAGGAACATTCCAAATCCGAAGAGGAACGAGAATCAGAAAACAAATCTACCCTCATTAGTTTGTAATTTTATCTTCAAAAGAACTAACCCCGACTCAAAAGTTGGCTATTGAGAAAGGGTTAAATTTTGTACCAAGTCAAGAGAATAAGTTGTTTAATTTCACAGTTGACTTTTTAAAATTATGTAGAAACATCAGATTGAGAATGTTCTTTTTTTGATAAGCAGAATGAACCATCGACAAATAAATTTGCTAGCAAAAAACTTAGAAATCGTAGTAAATAAAGGAGATTTAGATAAAGGAGGAGCCTGTGTCGGTATGGACACAGAGAAATATTTACAGGAAGCAATATCCCAATTAAATGATCAACAGGTTTATAAAAAACTTAGCTATGATCCTACTAGAGAATTTAGTAATTTAATTGATGAAGTACTACAGGAAGCCCTTTTCAAGGGACTAATTTCGACACAAGAAAAAACACTTATAACAAAAAATAACCCAAGAGTTCCTATACTATACATGGTTCCCAAAATACACAAATCCATTCAATGTCCACCAGGTTGACCAATCGTGTCAGGGATTGATTCAATCCTTGAACCTTTGGCTGCTTACCAAGATATTTTCTTACAAGAAACAGTTAAAAGGGATTCTAATATATTACAAGACACTAGTCAATTCCTAAAGGAAATCGAGACATTGGACTGTTCAAAAGTAAGATGGATCTATACCCTCGATATAAAATTGTTGTTTACTAACATCCCATATATCGAGGGAACCACTGCTGTAAGGGAAGTGCTCTGTTCAGATTGTAAGCTATCCAACCAGCACATTGTGTTTTTGATGCAAATATTGGATATTGTGTTAACAAAAAATTATTTTTGATTTGGAGAGGAATTTTTTCTCCAGCTACAAGGGACCTCGATGGGGTCTACTGTAGTACCGAGTTACGCTAATATTTTCATGCGTTTTTTTGAAAGGGAATTTATTTTTTCTATTCCCTTATTTCAACATGCAGTGTGCTGGTTGAGATATGTGGAAGACGTCTTCCTCCTCTGGTCGGGGACCGACCAGGAGTTGGAGGACTTCGCCACATATATCAATAATGTTCATCCCCTTATTAAATTTTCATTGTCCAAAAGCCAAAAAGAACTTTCGTATTTAGACGTTTTAGTCAAAAAAAAGGTCAAAATTTCATTACAACACTGTATACAAAAGAGACTGATTGCAATAACCTTTTACATCGATCTTGCCAACATGCCCCCCAAACGTTCAAGGGAATTATCAAATCTCAGTTTATACGCACGAAAAGAATCTGTTCTAGTGACAGCCAATATCATGCTAACAAAGAAAAACGTATTCAGAAGTTCCAGGATAGAGGATAGAAAAAGAACGAGCTTGAGGAAATAGCTGCCATGGTTTCTTCTATTCCTCGCGCAGAACTGTTACAAACTAAATGTAAAAAGAAAGATGATAATTTTATCTTCCTTTCTACATATGATCATCATGCAGGGATCATAAAACATGCGATTAAAAAACATTGGAAAATTCTATGGGGACCTGAAGTTTGGGCCCTTATTTAAAAATCCCCCGCACATGATCTACCGCAAGGGCAAAACTATAGGACAGCAGCTAATAGCAGCAGACATAAAAAAGAAAAAATCGCAAGGACCTATTCAGACAACCCTTAGTGCAGTTAAATCAGGAACATTTGCCTGTAGTAAGTGCCAACATTGCTATGCGATAATAAAGAGAGAACAGATTAACCATCCTATGAAAGTAACCCTTATTAAACTTAAAGGCTACCATACCTGTGAAAGTAGTGCTGTTGTCTATATGCTTAAATGCGGCAAGATCTATGTAGGGCAAATGAGGAAAGCTATAGAAATTAGGCTAAATGAATATAAATCCTTGATCAGTCAATATGTTGACAAAAAAAGATAAAAAAAGAGGAAAGTGTAGAAAAAAGCTATGGCGAGACATCGTTGGCTAGATATTTTTCTATAGCAGGACATAGAATATCAGAGCTTCGATGGTGCATGTTAGAAAAGATAAACTGCAGGGATCCACAACAACTGATAAAGAAATTACTTCAGAGAGAAGCCTTTTGGATTGATCTATGGCTCCAAAGGGCATAAATGAAAGTTTTGGTTTGAGAGCTTATTTGTAAATAGATGTTTTTATATATTTTAAAACAAATGTTTCATGTTCTGAAACTTGCCACACATGTGTTTCTAATCAGCTCTATATAGTAAGGAAAACGCTTATCTACGCATGCTTGAGAAAGGGGAGGGGATCTCCTCGAAACGTCAGCGGTGTGCGTACAGCTTGACTGGATCTGAGCTGCTCGGACACTCTGTTACTTCTCACAAGCCAATGTGTAGGGCAGAAAGATTGCCTCTGGACTGCTTATGGTCTTCTTGCACAAGTTTTGTTTACATGGACACGGAATTCCCGGCCGCATATGTTTAATGCAGAACGCTTGATGTAGAGATCCTAATAGGACATGAACTACGAGCATCGATTGCAAGATTGACCACAGCAAGTATATATATCCTTGTTATACTACCATGAAATGATTTTACTATTTTTTTGATAGGAATAAAAGTATTTTACGCCTTTGAAAGAGGCTTTGTGAATGTGGCTTATGACTACTTAAGATGTGAATGAGATAGGTGTGGAGACCTATCTACAAAGCCAACCAGAGATATATATACATAGAAATACAAGTGGTGTGTTATACTATTTGGAAAGTGGTTAGACTCACGTGACCAACTTGTTGACCGATATAGGTGCAGATCCTTCTCAATAATCACAATAGATGGTCTACATGAAGGTATCCAATAGGGGGATGACAGAGACCTTGGTAATCCCTATTGAACCCTATGTAGCTGGCAGGGACCCCGCAGTGAAAAGGGCGACCTCAACCATTGGAAGCTAACCCTCCACACCACTAGATACCAACAAAGAACTGGATTTGAAACATATATCTAAAGCTGGTATATTAATTGTTTAACCCACACTTTTTTCCCCCAAATGGGGGGGGTGTTGGGGAACCCATAGGGTGGGGTCACACTTTTTGGGGCGGGATCCCTGCCGCTAGGACTGGTGATGGCAATCCGTGCTTTGTCTTATTATAAGGATGAGAGATTGCTTTTACCCCTGATTTATCTTTTGTTTTCTGAGAGCGTTTAGTCCCTTTTGAGTTACGAACAAGACAGCAGCTACAAGATGGATAAAAAATACTGAGCCTGAGGACACTGTTTTTGCGTTGGGGAAAAATTTAAAAAATTGCAACAATTACAATGGCCCTACCAAAAACCATATATTTATTTTTGTAAATGTTTTTTAAAAACTTAAAAATTCCCCTCTCCTTTGGGGTTTTTGCAGTCATAAAACAACTTTGGAAACTTAGGGTTTTGTTGCGGCAGATCGCCCCTTCGGGAGATGTCCCTAGCCACACGGTCTTGCCCAGCGGGGTTTCCTGAGAGAACGCAGGGGCCCGGCTGGGCGCACGTCGAGTAGCGACGTTTCAAGACAGTGTTGCCTCTTTCTCAAGCATGCGCACACCAGTGTAGGCGTTCCTTATAAATGAAAGCTGGCACAACAATAAAAACAAGAACAATAAAAACCGCTACGGACGTTACAAAAACACCTTCAAGCCAAAATTTTCGTTGATGCCTTTAGGGGCTAATGAATCCATAGAATGGATCCAAAAAGCCTCCCCTGCAGCAAACTTTCTAGCGATCACTGCAGATTCACCAGTAACCCTTTCCAGTATACACCACTTCAACTCTGCTAGCCCATTGTCTCTCATTAGCCCAATGACGGGCTAGAGAAGTTTCACCATTGCTTACTGCTGCCCTCATCCTTTTTTCCTGTAGTGCCGACATCTTTTTTCATATACTGCCGAAATCACCGACTATGTTCATTGAGGCGGATTTTTATCTGTTCTTGTAGTCTGTCCTATATATGTCTTTCCACAGGGGCATTTAATCATGTACACTACATTATAGCTATCACATGTGTGGAAACCTTGGATTCCAATAGGAATCCCTTTCGTGGGATGTGAAACACAATCTCCCTTGATGATAGAAGAGCAATTTTGGCAATGCAGGCATGCGAAGGTTCCAGACCGTACAGATTTTATAGCCTTATCCTGCATACTCTTTTTCGCAATATCGTATTTAACTAATTGCTGTCCTAACGTTTTTCCTTTCCTAAAAATCCATCTTGGGCTATCTTTAAACAGATGCCCAAATCTAGGGTCAGATTCTAAGATCTTCCAATTTTTAAGAATAGCTTTTTTAATAAGATTTGAATGGACATCATATGTACACACATAAGTGAATCGTTTGTCATTTTTCTTTTTAGCCCTAGTTTCCAACAGTTCAGTCGGCACTACAGGAAAAAAGGATGAGGGCAGTAAGCATGGTGAAACTTCTCTAGCCCGTCATTGGGCTAATTGAGAGACTTTGGGCTAGAAAGAGTTGAAGGGTGTATACTGGAAAGGGTTACTGGTGAATCTGCAGTGATCGCTAGAAAGTTGCTGCAGAGGGAGGCTTTTTGGATCCATTCTATGGATTCATTAGCCCCTAAAGGCATCAACGAAAATTTTGGCTTGAAGGTGTTTTTGTAATGTCCGTAGTGGTTTTTTTTATTGTTCTTGTTTTTTAAATGTTGTGCCGGCTTTCCTTTTATAAGGAAGCCCTTACACTGGTGTGGATGCTTGAGAAAAAAGGCAACAACCTGCCCTCGAAACATCGTACTCTCAGGAAACCCCGTGGGAATCAAAGACCTTTGATAGTCATGGACATAGCTACCAAACGGCGATCTGCCGAACTAACCTAAGTACCCTATAACGAGTGTTTTCATGACTGCATAAACCCAAAGGGAGAGCGGATATATATATATGTTTTAACGATTTACAAAAGAAATAAATTTGTGTTTTAGGGTACGGCCGGATTGCTAATTTGTTGCATGATATAGGATGGGATTGAGAGTTCCCATATCTGTGCTGAATGGATACTAGGTTAACATAAGTGGCTAGCTTTCTATTTACAAATGTGGAAAAATTACCATGATCTTCTAGCCAGTTTCCTCTCATGACAAATACAGTTCTGCTAGCTAACATGTATAGCCTGACACCCTGATGGGACATTGTCAAAACCTCTCCATTAACAATATTTCTCTAACAGGCACAGCTAGGATGAGGAAACAGCTAGCAGAGCTGAAATGTCAGTCAATGCTGCAAAACCTGTCACAGACTTCACAGGAAATGTGAACCTGAAGCAGCTTTGAAGACCAGCTTGTGTGAAATCAGCCAGGTGGGAAAACTCCTTCAAATGTTGTCGACTATTTTCTGAACTATTCTTCTCAAACCTAAAGTTTGTAACAATCACGAGCATCATCAAATCAAGCTTAATATTTTTGTACTAATAAACAACAGGCCTAAAAGTATAGATATGGAGAGTTGGCCACATTATGGCAAATATCATTTCTCTGCATTAACTCCAATGTATCCACCAAATGGTAGACAATTGTAAGTAAATGCTATGTGTGACTCAGGAATTGTGATGAAAACCCTATAAGTCGTATCAATATCTGTAAATACTTAGAACTTTGTAATATAAATTGTCATGGAAAAGTTGCAGCTTTCTTTCCTTGCTCTTTAACAATGTTCATAAACCTTTTCTTATATATGTTAGTTAGGGAGGAGGAGCAGGGGAACATGCAGCTGCATAATCATGATCAGCAAAGGGGTTGTACAGAGGAAAATAATTGCTAAACATTATCTCTCCCAAAGTCAGACACATTTATAATACATTTTCATTGAATTTTCTACGGCTCTCCGGCAGTTGTGCATTAGCTGTTTAATGAGTAAGGAGGTTTCGTCCAACAGAATTCAACTCTGGATTGAGCTGAAGAAATCATGTAACCAAAAGAGACTGATTTTTCACAGGGCACTCTTTAAAGCTGTAACCCTATGGCTCTGCCTCCCAAGGTTTTCAACGAGAGAAGACAGAGGGTATATACTGAGATTGGCAGGAAGGAACATAAAAAACCCCACAAGAATCTGTGTCTTGTAGTTGTAATGGGAAACAGCTTTCTAGCTAGATATGCTACTGCTTGGCTGCAAAAAAAGGAGCCATTATTGTTTCTTTATTTCCTGGATAACCCTTTTAACAATCATTGTCATAATTAAAATTTAAAAAAATTATTGCACCAGTTAAAATCAGTATATTTTCCCCCACACTCCGTTTGATTCATGTCACTAATGTTCTTCATTATTCACTTAAAATTGTAAAATAAGTAAAATAAGACTTGAGACCTGTGAAGGACAATGCTAAATTCGTTCAGCTGACCAAAGAAGCATGGGAAATTTCTCAATTAAATTACCTGAAATGATAATACATCTTCCTGATTGTCCAATGGATCAATAATCTGTATAGACACGCTTAAACATACATATTATATATTTGTATATTGCATAATTGTAAAGGTACGTTTACACGGCAGGTTGATCGGTGCGGACATGACCCAGGCTGCCTTGGGCACTTTATTATTATCAGCAAAACATTATGCGCTGATAAACATTTGTGTAAAATCACCATCATCTGAACGATGACGCTGATTTTACATAGCATATAGTGTAAAACACAGTACATTCAGTCTGGATGCTAATTCTGGGTGTGGAATTCGCTCTCACAATCAGTGTCCAACCCCATTGTGTAAACCTACCCTAAATGTATTATTCTAAAACCAAAGCATGTAAATGTTTTTTGTTGGAGTCTTTTTAACACAACTACATCTTTCCGCTGATCAAACTAGGTAGCGTCCGAATTAACTTGACTGATGTAGCTTTACTCAGGTCAAATCCAAGTGAATAACCCCCTAACAATCAAGCTACTATTTTTTTATTGTTTTTAAGACTACAAAGCTATTTGAAGCCTTGTTTTATTTTACAGGATAAGAGATATTTTAGAATATTATTTTTTTTTTAAAAATTTTTTGAATTTTTTTTCAGTAAGTATTGTGAATTAAAATTTTTTTATTTGTTGGTTTTTGTGTGTGGGGGGGGGGGTGATGCTTTTTAAAAAAATTTAGTTCTTTCCTTTCCCTTTTGGGGGTCCCGTTAAATTTAATAGTAGCATACTTTTATTGTATGGGTTAAGAGGAATATGAGGGTTGATAGGATGTTTTAAAATTATTCAAAGCCATGACAAGACATTTTTGCACTACAATAATACTTTGCCTAGATGTCATACCTGTTAGTATAACATAATATCAACCAGTATTAAATATGTCATTTATTCTCATTACGTCCATCATGTTGTATTTAGAATATGCAAGGGTCACTTTAAAATACAAAGAAGGTTTGGAGCATTTCACTTGATGCTGTTAATTAAAACAATTAAAATGATATCACAATGACTTAAAATGAGAATGATCTCAGCGTAATCACATAATCGTTTCTTTTGTGCTCCAGGTCACGCATCCACTCCAGAGCAATATTCAGGAAGCACATTTCATTAGACTAAATAAAGCTTCAATCATGTGTAAAATTTCCAGCTTCAATAGCCAGCCATCATATCATTCATCAGTCTGGATGTATTTAATGGGTGTAATTTCTTCCTCATATTTCTATGTGCGTATTGTTTCTGTCTTTTTATAGAAATTTGCACCTTATTAGGACCGTTGTGTTGTTAGGAGTAGGCATGGGTGCACAATTTCAAAAGGGTGGATGCAAAAATGTGTTTCCCAAAGATTATCAGCAAAAGTTATTTTTTAATGTATTCTGATATAAAAGCATAAAGACACTCCAGGACTTTGAACTAAATCTCAGTTTTGTTTCAGTTTTTCTTATCTCATTGCATGAGATGTTCCTGTCAGGTGGAACATGGTCATTAGCCATATGTCTCAACCGTTTTTAAATACAAAGCTGTGAATTTGACATCTTTAATTTAACCCAAGACTTTTCTAGCTATTATTCCTGATAGGAGTCGGCTTTGGGAGGGGAGGGGGGGGCATAATACATATATGTTTAAATATATTAAAAGCCAATATAGAGATCTCTCTCAAAATCTAGTTATACCCAGGACTGTGTCCAGAGCAAGAGGTCTCCTCTACACAAAGAGGAAATAACGTTTCTACATAGAAGGGGATTCTTTACAGTAAGAGCAGTGATACTGTGGAATTCACTAACAGAGGTCAAAAAAAGCCCTGGATATACTTCTAGAGTGTAATAAAATAACAAGTTATAGTGACCAGGATTCTGGAGAAGGGTCGTTGATCCAGGGAGTCATTCTGATTGCCAGATTGGAGTTGGGAAGGAATTTTTCCCTAAAATGAGTACAATTGGCTTCTACCTCATGGGGGTTTTTGCCTTCCTCTTGATCAATACTATAGTACAATAGGCTGAACTGGATGGACGTCTGTCTTTTTTCGGCCTTACAAACTTTGTAACTAATTTCAACCATTGCAACCAAAAATCTACATGCTACTACTCAGCTGGATAAAGTAACATTTTTTTGACTCCATTCATATGAGAGATGTATTAAGCCTTTAACTTTTGATAAATTACTTGAGTGCATTGAACATTGTCAAGCGGAATTTAAGGGTTTCTGCCATTATATATGCTGGTTAGTCTTGGAGGGAAAATACAGTTGCTGATCCAAAATGAATTCTCTTAGCTCAATAAAATGTATAACTGAGACATATTAGCTAGACATAAGAAATTACAGTGTTCACTCAACTTACAAAATTAATTGGTTCCGGGATGACCATTGTATGTTGAAACCATAACAATGGAAAATTGATAATTGCTTCCAAACCTCAAAATGTCAACCAACATAAGGGAAAATAAAAATGTACAGGAGCCCAAAAAAAAGGAAATGGGGCCCTCACCTGGTGCCCAAATGAGCAACTCATGCTGGCACATGTAAAGAGCTGTACAGAACATGTAGAACCGCATTGTACTGTAGAAAAGCGCTACTAGACCATCAATCAGTGTATGTACTTCTATAATACAGATATTTTACCAGTATAGATATATAATATATATGTGTGTGTGATTTTTTTTTTATTTGTGGATGTGGCAGAGTTAAGCTTGAGATTGATATTATGGTTTTCTGTTCTTATCGCTAAACAGAAGCCATTGAAAAGCACAGAAAAAGTTTATCCCCATTATATAATAGTACGCTATCTGTCAAGTTTTGTTTTGCTACAGTTGTATCTTAGGTGGTAATGTTATTTTAAAGAGTTGAAGCCTCTGTTCTCTGCATGTATATCGCTTCTTTTAGCAGACAACAAATAGAAGTTAATACATCTGAAACCAGAAGTTTACATACATTATATAAAAAGACACATATGCATGTTTTTCTCACTATTTGACATGAAATCAGGATAAACTTTACCCATTTTAGGTCAATTGGGAACCAAAATTATTCATATTTGTCAGATGCCAGAATAATGACAGAGAGAATTTTTAAGGTATTTTTATTACTTTCTGCAAAGTTAACAGTTTACATACATTTCATTAGTATTTGGTAGCATTGCCCTTAAACTTTATGACTTAGGTCAAACATTTTGGATATCCTTCCACAAGCTTCTTACAATAGTTGGGAGGAATTTTGGCCCATTCCTCCTGACAGAACTGGTGTAACTGAGCCATGTTTGTAGGTCGCCTTGCTCGCACCTTCCATTTGCAGCTTTGCCCATAAATTTGCAATAGTATTGAGATCAGGGCTTTGTGATGACCACTCCAAAACATTGACTAGGTTATCCTTAAGCCACTTTGTAACCAGTTTGGCAGTATGCTTCGAGTCCTTGTCCATTTGGAAGACCCATTTCCGCTCAAACATCAACTTCCTGGCTAATGTCTTGAGATGTAGCTTCAGTGTTGCCACATAATCTTCTTTCCTCGTGATGCCATCTATTTTGTGAAGTGCTCCAGTCCCTCCTGAAGCAAAACAACCCCACAACTTGATGCTTCTACCCCCGTGTTTCGCAGTTCCAATGGTGTTCATAGGCTTCCAGGCTACTCCCTTTTTCCTCTGAATGTAACGATGGTAATTATGGCGAAACAGTTCAATTTTAGTTTCGTCAGACCACAAGACATGTCTCCAAAAATGTGGGTCTTTGTTCCTGTGTACATTTGCAAACATTAATCTGGCTTTATGTTTCTTTTGGAGTAATGGCTTCTTCCTGGCAGATTGGCCTTTCAGCCCATGTTGATAAAGTACTTGTTTCACTGTGGAAAATGACACAATCTTAGCAGCTTCCACCAGCATCTTCACAAGGTCTTTTACTTTTGTTCTTGAGTTTATATGCACATGTCGGACTAAAGCACATTCATCCATGAGACACAGAACCCGTCTCCTTCCTGAGCGGTATGATGGCTGGACATTCCCATCTTGTTTGTACTTGCATATAATTGTTTGTTCAGATCACCATGGCACCTTCTGACATTTTGAAATTGCACCCAAAGATGAACAAAACTTGTGCAAGTCCACAAATCTCTTCCTGATATCTTGGCTGATTTCTTTAGATGTTCCCATGATGTTACACGCAGAAGCAGTGTGTTTCTGGTGTTAATTAAAATACATCCACAGGTGTGTCTCTAACTCAGATGTAGCCAATAAATCAGAAGCTTTCAAAGACATGGCATCAACATATGGCTGTCCCAAATTGTTTAAAGGCATAATAATCCTAGTGTATGTTAACTTTTGACTTTACAGAAAGTAATAAAAATGTCTTAAAAAATTCTCTCTCATTATTCTGGCATTTGGCAAATATAAATAATTTTAGCAATCCTAATTGACCTAAAATGGGTAAGGCTTATTTTGATTTCATATCAAAAGTGAGAAAAAATGCTTTGTTTTTTTTTTTATGAATAATTTTGGTTTCAAATGTATGTACTTATATCATATTTTGGACAAATTTTAAAGGACGTAAACCCACTTTTGAAAATAATCTGTAAAACATATTCTCAACAAGGTCTGACCATCGACGGCCGATATGTGTCACCGTGGTTCAGGGCTGCGGTGAAGTAAGCCGGGTATATAGGTCTGCAACCTTAGGTGGCAGACATAATAATAAACACCACCATTGTGGGCCCTGTTCACAGCTCAATAGCTGGACTAAACTGAGCCCAGGGGCAGGCATCATGCTCCTGGGAAAAAAATGCGGTGAATCTGATTGCTGAAAAAAACTCAAAGCTCTCACTGCAAAGGGGGGAACAATTAAAATGATAAGATGACATTTTTCCCCTGTTCAACCAGATGAGAAAAACCACAGTATAATGCAGGGAAAGAGACTGCAAAAATGCAAAAAACCCCATTAAAAAAACCCTCAACCCTCGGGGAATGAGGGGTGGTGCCGGTATTACCATTCATTAGATAAAGTAATACCAAAAGGGTCAAAACATGTGGTGACCATGCCGGTTTTACACCCTCTTGTGCGCCCCATACTAACAATTAGGCGGGCTGTCCAGCACCTTGGGTATGCCACAACAAAAAAAATTTTAAATGTGTCATTAGCTCCCCAGCCCAGGGGGCAGATAAAAAATTTCCATACGGGAAAAAAATTTTAAAAATATGAGGTTTTAGTTGGTTCCGGGGCCCAAAAATACGAAAAGCTGCAACCGGGGTAAACAGCCCTCATTTCTTGCGGGCCTTACACAAAATAATTTACAAAAAAAAACAAAAAAAAAAGGAAATTTTACTTCTTAAAAAAAACCACCATTTGGGCCTGTTCAACCCAATAGCGGGACTAAACTGAGCCCAGGAGCGGCATCATGTGTGGGAAAAATGCAGGTGCATCTGATTGCTAAATAACAACCAAAGTCCCATGCTAAGGGAAAAATTAAAATGTCGTGACATTATTTGAAAACCTTTTCACCCAGTATCAAAAAAACCCATTATAAGCATGGAGAGACTGCAAATGCAAAAATAAAATTAAACAACCACTAGGCACATCTCAGGACATGAGGGGGGTGGTTCCGGTATTACCATTGCATATAGATAAGAATACATAAGGGTGCAAAACGTGTGGTTCCACCATCCGGCCCCCCTTTTAGTGACGCCCATAAAAACAGTTAGGCGCCCTATAAAGACATAAAAAAATAAAAATTTTTTATTTATATAGCACCAACATGTTCGAAAAATCTACAAATTGTTGTTTATTGTAGAATCATGTTAGGCGTGGGTTTTGGGGGCTTTTAGGAGCGTTTATAGATGAGTGAAAGGACTGCTCCCACATATCCATCCCAGGTTTTCCTTGGCCTATAAAGCCAATAAGTCAGGTGTGCTAGGGTGTGGTGTGTGACGCCAAGCCTGGAAATAGAGAAGGGGGGGTTCTCTGTGTGGTCTCTGTCAGAGAAAAACTGGAAAAACCCTCTTATGTCTTTTAGAGATGTTAGGGGGAGTTGACCTGTTTTGTTAACCCTTTGCAACTTGAAGCAAAAGGTTTCTTTTATGGTGGTTTTTCCCTGTGAAGACAAGCTATTTTGTTTTGTTTTTGGGTTTATTTTATAAAAACCTTTTTTAAACTGAAATGTATTGTGTCTTTGGGGCCTGTGACGGAAATGATCCCCAAAACCATTAAAAATAAATTTCTCATTTTAAAGTTCTTTGAGTTTTTAATCTCTTAAAATGTGCCACTGGTGGTTTAAAATTCTCATCAGTCTGATTTATTTCAAATCTTGGGCCAAGCAAATAAACTCTACCATCTGTAAAAATCTAAGTTAATGATCACACTTAAAGCGTTTTTTTTACAATGGCATTTCACTTTCCACCCCCTGGCACCCCGCCAGAACTGATAGGGGCCCCCTCCCTTATTCCTTATCACTGCTGACCATGATAAAAAAGGAATTTGATTGGACCTGTCGAGCATGCGACCTGCCGCTTTACTCAATGTCTATAGGTACGATAATTCCAGCTGGTCAATGTCTGTCAGTCCCATAGACTTTGAACACCGCTTATTTTAAACTTCTCCTGTGCTCTTTGAATACAGTAAGGAGGAATGGGTTGCTGAGGACATCCATTCCAGTGATCGGTGAGGGTTCCAGTAGTGGTTCCCAAGCCATCGGACATTTATCCCCTATGCTGTGGAGGGGCCATACATGCCCTTTGTGGTGAGTCTCTTTAAAGGGGTTTACTCACCAAACTGTTTCATTTACTCACAAGCAGTTTTACATTCACTCTGTCTCCTCAGGCTGTGGGTGGTACTATGGCAATGATTAGCATATTCAGCTTCTAGCTGAGCTGTTACCCTGACAAGTGGGATAACTAATCTTCCTCATAGTCATTAAACAAAAGCTACAGGTGCTGTGAGGACTGAATAAAATGGATGCTAATCTTGTTAGGGATAATTAGTTTTTCTCCTGAGCTCGGTCCTGTCTGTCCATCTGTGAGGAGACATCACTCCCTGCTCTTTGCTCTTTCAGCTAATCGGATAACAGAGTTATGGACTGATATGCAGGTAACCATAGAAACCTGTATGAACTCTAGAGCACATAAAATGTCTGTTATCTCATGACAAAATTAAAATCAACAAAGAAATATATTTAGAACAGTCCCTTCATGTTGGAATAGAAAACCCCTTAAAGTTTAGTTACAAAGCAGTATAATTTTATTAAATTTGTAGCAGAACATACCTTTCCTGTATAGTCCGCCTCCTCTTCTGCAAATTATGTCCTCCTGACTTTATCTGTCAATAAAACTATAATAGCTACAGTCTAGTCTTATGAACACAGACAATAATTCAAACAGGGACATGAAGGCTGAACCCATAAAGCAAAAGTCTGTTATGGAAAACTTTTTCTAGTCCAGGGTTTGCGATTGAACTAGAACATGTGAGGACTTGTGATTGAACTAAAAGACAAGAACTTGAACTAGAAGCAGATAAGTATGAAAAACCTAGTAACATGCATGGAGCTAAGTGTTTAAACTTGGAATTAAAGGGGTATTCCCGTTTCATTCATTAGCTTTAAACATGTAGGCAAAGGTAATTAAAGACTATTACCAAATATATTGCTGTTCTGATTTTGCTTCTCTTCAGAGTTAGGAGCAGATCTTATCTCCTGCTTTTGCACACAAGCTTTGCAACCTTGCACAACCTTGTACGCCACAGTTTACAAACCCCCTGCACTCATGTCACTGTAACAATATCAGCTAGGAATAGTAGAGCTGGTAAGCCAATCACTGCTGTACAACCACCCACAGCCTAACTAGGAAGTGTGAGTTTTAAGCTGCTTGTGGCTCTGTAAAACAGTATGGTGAGACAACCCATTTAAGCTTTTGTCCTCTTTGTATATTGCTTTTTGGCCCTTTGCAAAGGGCAGATTTCTATTGGAAGGCTAAGATGACTACACTTATTGTTGAATTATTTATTTATTTTTTGCATTGTTAAATTTAATAAATGTAAAATTATTCCAAGGTACTATGTATTTGTTATACAAATTTCATTGACTTGTAGGCACATTAGCAAAGCCGATAAAAGTAATAGGTGGAGTACATGACTGTCTACAGTGCTAATAAGAGGGAGGATTCTTTACAGTGAATCGATTAAACAAGAAAGAACAGTGATCTGCTTTTTAATTTCATTTTACAATCAATTAGACACTGTTGATAATGCTGTTGGTACCTCGGTTTGATGAGTGCTTTCATTCAGTGCAACAGGGCACAAAAAAATGATTCACTGACGGCCAACTATCATCTCTTTTGTGGCACTCTCACCAATATGTCTACCCACAAGTAGTTATGAGTAGAGATGGGCGAATTTCTCAAAAATTCGATTCGATCACTTCGCCGAATTTTCCGGACAAAATTCTTTTTTCGTTCCGAATTACTTGGGATGAATCGCGTTTTAAAAAGCAGTTATTTCCAGGCGGGCACAGAGCCTGCAGGGTGCTGTAAAACGTTGTGCCATGCTTAATATGCGAGGGAGCTTGGTTTGGTCTTCATACAATGTTGTGTTTTAGTATGACACGCAGATGACTGCCGCCGCTCTTAAAAATCGCTTCACTATAAAATTCCCCTGGGCACTTAAGAGGGCAAAAACTGAACAAAAAACTCATGCGGGAACTGTAGCTGATAAAGTCATGCCAGCGAAAGCGGGGAAAAAAACAAGCTGAGAGCTCAGGTGGCAACATTAGTGACAGGTGTGGTAGGGGACGGCGGCAGCCACAGCGCATGAGGTCAGGCAGTGGCACAATGACATTCTGGAGGTGGCAAAAAACGAGGAAGCCACAGTTTGGCACAATGACTGAGGCGGAGGTCACGGGCGGGGCAGCATTTATGAGGTCAGGCAGTGGCACAATGACATTCTGGGGTGGCAAAACAGGAGGAAGCACAAAATGGCACAATAACACAGTGTGGAGGTCACAACAGCAGCAGCATGAGATAAGGCAGTGGCACAATGACATGCTGGAGGCGGCAAACAGTTTTTAGGCCACAGAGTGGCACAATGATACAGTGTGGAGGTCACGAAAGCACCCAGCATGAGATCAGGCGTGGCACAATAACATTTGGAGGGGGCCCAAAAACAGTATTAGGCCAAAGAGTGGCACAATGATACAGTGTGGAGGTCACGACAGCAGCAGCATGAGATCAGGCAGTGGCACAATGACATTCTGGAGGCGGCAAAACAGTATTGGGCCCACAGAGTGGACAATGATACAGTGTGGAGGTCACGAAAGCAGCAGCATGAGATCAGGCAGTGGCACAATGACATTCTGGAGGCGGCCAAACAGTATTAGGCCACAGAGTGGCACAATGATACAGTGTGGAGGTCACTATGCAGCGCATGAGATTCAGGCAGTGGCACAATGATATTTGGAGGCGGCAAAACAGTATTGGGCCCACAGAGTGGCAAAATCACAGGAGTGTGGAGGCACGGCGGCAGCGTATGGGGTTTCAGGCCGTGGCAAAATGACATTCTGGAGGCGGCAAAAACAGTATTAGGCCACAGAGTGGCACAATGATACGGTGTGGAGGTCACGACAGCAGCAGCATGAGATCAGGCAGTGGCACAATGACATTCTGGAGGCGGCAAAACAGTTTTAGGCCACAGAGTGGCACAATCACACAGTTGGGAGGTCACGACAGCAGCAGCATGAGATCAGGCAGTGGCACAATGACATTCTGGAGGTGGCAAAACAGGAGGAAGCCACAGAGTGGCACAATGACTGAGAGCGGAGGTCACGGCGGCAGCAGCATGAGGTCAGGCAGTGGCACAATGACACAGTGTGGAGGGACATGGCAGCACCCAAACAGCAACAGCATGAGGTCAGACAGTGGCACAATGACAAAATGTGGATGTCACCGGCAACAGCAACAGCAGCAGCAGCATGGGGGTATAGAGTGGCACAATGACAGAGTCGTGGAGGTGGGGGGCAATACCAGCCCCTGGTAAAGATGGTGGTAGGCGGGGATGGAGAAACTGTCAGCAGATGTGTGGCTTTCAGGGCGGGTGGCGGCATCAGAATAGTGGCTGAGGCAGGTAGTTTTATCCCAGACTGACGCCTAAGGCATTGGTGTGTGGAAAATCCTGGCCGATCCACGCCTGATTCATCTTGACAAAGGTCAGTCGTTCCACATTTCCCGTGGACAAGCGGGTTCCCCTTGGGGTAACGATGGCCCCCACCGCACTGAACACCCGCTCTGATGCCACACTACGGGGCCCGGGCAGGACAGCTTCTCCACTGCAAACTCGGCAAGTTGAGGCCACCTCCAGTTTGGCTGCCAGTAGTCCAGCGGATCTTCTAACTGAGGTGGCAGAGTGCTGTCCAAGTAGGCCACACCTGTTGGTTCGGGACTGCTCCAGGTCCTGCTGTTTGCTGTGCTGCTGCTGGGACTGCCCTCCTCATAGGGGGTTGAAGGAAGCGCTCATCAGTGACCCCAGACTTAGGTTACTACTGATGGAGTGGTACTGCTCCTACCCCCCCCCCCACCTTCCCCAGCAGCCGCGGCAGTAGTATGTGAGCGTGAGGAAAAACCCCGGTCAGACCTGTCAGAGGAGGGACGATGCCAGCAGCCAAAATGATTTTCGGAGGATTTCCCCATAGTATTTGAGTTTGTCTTCCCTCTCAATAGCTGGGAAAAAGGCTCCCATTTTGGGACCGGTAGCGAGGGTCTAATGGGTGGAGAGCCAGAAGTCATCCCTCTGCCGGATGCTGACTATCGGCTGTCCTAGCCAGGCAAATAAGCATGCTGTGGGCCCTTGCACAAGTTACTCCGAGGGGCTCCCTGCTTTCATTTCCAATGTATACTGCCACGGTGCTTGTGGGTCATCTGCCTCGTCTTCCTCATTCCCATCCACTTCCTCCAGTGCTCCTGCTCCTCCTCTCTTTTACCCTGGGTAGAAAATCATCATTTCACCAGACAATGCTTCCTGCTCCAATGTCCTCCTCCTCCTCCATTTCAGTCCCCACCGGAATCATGTGGCCACAGATTGTAGTCGCCACGTCTCCAGTCCCCTGCCCAGACAGATTTTTCAGCATCTGTTCCAGGGACATGAAGCAGTGGAATGATATTATTCACCCGTAGGGCCTGGCGACTGACAAAAAAAGTGCCTCCTCGAATGGCCTCAAAAAAATGGCAGGTGTCAGCTTTAGCTGCCACTGGTGACATCAAAGTTACACAGGGGAGTACTTCTGTCTGCCTGGACATCAAAAAATCGTTTAAAAGGCCTTTCTCTGTTCATACAGTCGGTCAACATGTGCAGGCTGAATTCAGGGGTGGAAACAATGCATATCATGATGTTTGGGGAGGCCGTTCTGCCGCTGCAATCGAGGAGGGTGTTCCTGGCTTTGTACGAATGGATAAAGTGCAAAGCAAAGATTCCTGGCAATTTTCAAGAACTGTTCTGAAGGATCGGGGGAAAGACTTCAGGAACTTTTCAAAACCCGATTGAACACATGCGCCATGCAGGGCGCATGGACCATCCCTCTTCGGTTGCAGCGCGGACACCCCTGTTCCTCCAGTGTCCGTCACCATGGTTCGATTTGCAGGTTGGGCAGAGAAAGCCACACATAGATTTTTTGCTGCATGGACGCGGAGCAGTTCCCCCCCTGTGTGACCTTCGTTCGCCGAGGGGCAAGCCAGGTGTAGAACTGCGTGACACACGCTGTGCCTAACATGTGGTATGTGGAGCAAGCAGTACTTGTGGAGGCTGAGGGTGGTGGGTGTGGTGGAAGGGAGGAGGCGGACATTGGGCAGGTGCAGCAGTTTGACAAGTGGAGGAGGAAAGCGGCGTCTCCTGTCCAAGTTGTTGGTGTGCCTGGGCTGGAAGCACATTCAACCCAGTGGGCCCTAAAGGACATGTACTGGCCCTGACCATAGTTACAGCTCCCCCGATTTCCGCGCTGCCGTGCACCTTGGAAACAAACCGTTTTAAACTCAAGGACTGATCCACCCTTTTGTTTTACATATTTATGAAGTGCTGGTAAATGCCTTTTTGGAAAAGAAATTTTCGGCTTGGAATCTCATCTCGGTGGACAAGCCATTAGTTCTCTGAACGGGTGCAGTTCCCCCATTTGGAAAGGGAGGGGACTGCCAGTACCAACAACTTGGACAGGAGCACGGTCAGCTGCTGCACCTTAGGATGGTTGGACGCATTTCTGTTGTCTCTTTGCATTTTGCCTCGCTGAACGACTGCTGGCGCCATGAGTAGGAGGAGCAGGGCTTTGGACCGGGAGATGATGTCAAAGAGAAAAAGCTCCCTTTTTGCAGAGGTGGGGGGAGCCTTGACTGGCATGCATGCCACTGGGCGCTGCTGCTGCTGCTGTTGTGCGGCGGCTGGATGGACCACCAAATCTGAGCCACGTTTCTCCCAGGCCCGGATGGTGACGCTGCATGTGTTGACGCAGGGCCGTTTGGTGCCAACGTTTAGCTCCCTGGCCCCGCTTCACTTTCTGCCCACAGATTTACATATACCCATATTTTGGCTCTCGGTGTCTTAGCAAAGAACTGCCACACCGGCGGGGTATCGGATTTTACCGCCAACGCCGCACTGAGTGACTACTGCCGCCGCTGCCTCGCTGAGCCCCTGTGCCACTACTTTCTTGGACCTGCGAAGCGGGTTTTTTACCCGTGGCCGCTTGGCTCCCGACCTCACACTGCTGCTATCCTGCGACTCACGGCCACACGACCCCCTTGTGGCCCGCGCTGCTGCCTGACGCGGGAAGCTGACGCCCCCTTCTCCCTTCTCCTTACTAAATGTAAAGCACAAACAGGCTTAATTTAACCTTCGGACATGAATTAGGCTACAGGAAAAATGTATATTTTTTTGGCGTTGAAAAAGACGGTTTCTTGGGGTCAGCACACCAGCAAAACAAGCTTAATTACCCTGGATGTAAATTTTCGGCCCAAAAAATTGAGCCCCACAAACTAGTAGCTTTGTAGGTGTTACCATTGTGTGTTTTCTACGCCACACAACAAGAGATACAGTTGTAATTAACTTTGCTTGTGAATTAGGCTACAGGAAAAATTTATATTTTGGCGCTTGGGAAAAAGACGGTTTCTTGGGGTCAGCACACCAGCAAAACAACGCTTAATTAACCCCTGGATGTAAATTTCGCCAAAGAATTGAGCCGCACAAACTAGTAGCTTTTTAGCGTGTTACAATTGCGTGTTTTATACGACACACAACAATAGATAAGTTGTAATTAACCTTTGCTTGTGAATTAGGCTACAGGAAAAATTTATATTTTTTGGTGTTGAAAAAGACGGTTTCTTGGGTCAGCACACCAGCAAAAACAACGCTTAATTAACCCCTGGATGTAATTGCGCCAAAGAATTGAGCCCCAAAATTGTAGCTTTGAAGCGTGTTACAATTGCGTGTTTTTCTACGCCACACAACAAGAGATACAGTTGTAATTAACCTTTGCTTGTGATTAGGCTACAGGAAAAATTTATATATTTTGGCTTTGAAAAAGAGGTTTCTTGGGGTCAGCACCCCAGCAAAAACAACGCTTAATTAACCTCTGGATGTAAATTGCGCCAAAGAATTGAGCCGCACAAACTAGTAGCTTTGTAGCATGTTACAATTGCATGTTTTCTACGCCACACAACAAGAGATACATTTTGTAATTAACCTTTGCTTGTGAATTAGGCTACGGGAAAAAATTTATATATTTTGGCGTTGAAAAAGGACAGTTTCTTGGGGTCGCACACCAGCAAAACAAGCTTAATTAACCCTGGATGTAAATTGCGCAATAGAATTGAGCATCCAAAAAATGAAGTGGTATTTGTATTGTAAAAACGCTGTTTCTTTAAATGAATACAACAGGGGGCTGGCTTAGATCCAATTGGATATTGAATGTATATGCAGCTGCAGTGGAAGCACACTGGATTTCAGATCCAATACCACAAAAAATTAGAAATAGAAATTAAGAGAACAGTCTTGAGACAAACTGAGACACCCCAAAAATCATTTGTATAAAAAATCAATTCTTCAGTAAGAGCTATCAGCCGCGGGCAGCACCTTCCCCTGTGAGCACAGTGAGAAGAGTGTGAGCTCCCGGCGTCGCGCCCGGCCCTTTTTATAGTGCGGTGCGTTCACAGAATCCCGCTGGTCTCTGATTTGGCTTCATCTCTGCCCCATGTCATGCAGGCTATGCCCTTCTTCCTCCCAGAGTGCTTTGCCCATGTAGCGCATGTGTCGCTTTCATTTTTATCAATCAAAAGCACACTTCGTTCCCCGAAGTACCCTCAAAGTTCGACTTCGTTCCGAACGAAGTTTTCTGAAATTCTAAAACGAATTCCACTTCTTTAGAATCGATTCGCCCATCTCTAGTTATGAGCCCTAAATGAAATAAACTATAATGATTTAATTTGTTTTTAATACACAGTAGTCCTATAGTAGTATTAATGTCCCCTTGCCTGCTGGATATGTTGCACCCTTGGTTTTCCACTGTAACATGCGGGCGCTGAGGGGGAAGTTGTCAGCAATGAGTCCCAGAAATGTCATGGTGGTTCATTCTAAGGCCTTGCTCCTTCACCCTCACTTCAGCTACACCCTTGAGTGATGAAGGGTTGTGCAATATGAGAGGGTGAAATTTGCAGATTCCCCCAGTAAACACTCTGTGTAAACTCTGTTTTGGTGCTGTTTGAGGTGTCTGTAATGTTAGTGTATTGAAAGACAGAAGACAAGGCAGAAGTTGAACAGGTTGAAGCCCGTGGCACAGGTTAACTAAGGTTTCAATGGAAACAGTTTTTCTTCGATCAAAATGGAAGTACAAGTCTATTAGTTACAAACTTAGGGTGACTTCTATGAGTTTGCATGAGACATTTTTGTAACTTGGCGGCGACACACCAGTTCTAAATAGATATAGGGGAGTGTATAATACAACAGAATGAATGAAAGTGTTATGCGGCAAACATTTTTTCACACAACACTCAAATTGACGCATAGAGTGTTAAGCTCCCAAGTTTTGTATGGCAGTTTCTCACTAAACTTTGGTGCATTTAAATGTGTCAGCAGGAGCACATTGCACCAAGTTTTGCCAAACGCCTGTTCATACATCTATAGAACCATAGAATTCATAGCTGTCTCCCTTAGTCTTTGTGCATGCATTTAAATGCCAGATGCAGGAGAGGATTTTATCCTTAAACTTTTCCTTGCAGCTCCCAATTATATTGTGCAAACTGTATGTGTCTCTACCACTGTCTCCACAGTACTGATTTATATTTTCAGAATATGATAGCGGCAATATAATGCTGGGTCAGGCCACAAATCAGTTAAACCAGTCATGAATATGAGGCCCAGGGACAAAGATGAGTCTCACCAGGAACTTAGGTGGTTTTGGCTTCAGTAAGCCCTCTCTCTTGGAGAATTCCTCTCCCAGGTTTGTGTATCTCTGAGCTTCTCTTTCAGTCACCTGGTGACATGGGGAAGCCTATCTCTGGGTCACATGGGCTAAAAGACCAACCCAAATAGTACTGACACTCTGCACTACCAGACTAAACCTACAGCACTCCTCTCTTCCCAACTTGAGCTTAGCTTATATAATATTTAGCTCCTCCCATGCTCCCAGAATCCATTGCTTATTATTGCATCAACTTACAACAATGTCATGTCATTCTCTTAAATTGTCAGTATATAATACATCATGAATATTATAAAACCATATAAAACAGTATTTATCAATTTACACTTAAACCTTTTGTAGTGTCCTTTAGGACATTACATAATCTTCAAAAAATTGGGAATCTCGCAAGAGAACAGAGAGTGACTTTTGATCACTATATTTACAATTTTGCCGTAGGCAAGCTTAAACTCTATCAGTTCTCTATCTGTAAAACACTAAAAACGTAATTTTATTTTTGGTATAAAAAAAATCTTAAACCTCTATACCCCACTATTTAAAAACCTGATTTTTTAACCTCATCATTTAACCCTTTGTGCTTCTGAAAGAAGGAATAACTCCTTTTCTATTATCAAATCTGGTGGGCACCACCTGTTAACAGGAGAGCCTTATATCTATAGCAAAATACTAGCTCCCCGTAAGGGTCCCAAACCTACTACTGGGCAGTCGTCCCTAATCTCATGGACACAAAACAAAATAAGGCCCCCTTGTGACACCCTCTTTCAGCAGGTGAACTTCTAGCAGAGGTGAGAAATCACAATTTAAAACGTCATATCTGACCTCCTGACATGTTTCGCCAGCTAAACCTGGCTTCATCAGGGGTTAGAGGTCCGATCACATGTGGTCTAGTCATTCCTTTTATATCATGTTAGGTACACCCCCTACAGGGCGTTCCTAGGGGGGAGGCAGGGCCGGGGCCTGAGGCCTCTGCTAACCGAGGGGGCGCTGAGGCCGCCTGCCCGCCCGGAGGAGCCCCCCCTGACTCTGCGGACTGTTTTATATACAGTCGCGCAGAGCCTGCTGCTGCAGGGAGGAGGCGGGACGGATCAGCGTCGCAGGGGGCGCACAGCGTTCACCCCGCCCCCTGCGACGCTCGATCTCCTCGGCTGGCAGCTCTGCCGCTGAGGAGATCCCTGGGAGCTGCAGGCAGTGTAAGCAGCGTGATGACGTCACGCCGCTTACACCGCTCAGCAGTTCCCACCGCTGAGCAGCTCCGGACCGGGACGCGGGGACCAGGTGAGTACTATTTTCTTATTTTATAATTAGTTACAGGGGGGGCATCACTGGCTACAAGAGGGGGGCATCACTGGCTACAGGAGGCACACTGGCTATAAGAGGGGGCCACTGGCTACAGGGGGCACAATGGCTACAAGAGGGGGCACACTGGCTACAGGGGGCACATTGGCTGTAAGAGGGGGCATCACTGGCTATAGGCGGCACACTGCCAATAGGGGGCACACTGGCTAAAAGAGGGGGCACACTTGCTCCAGGGGGCACACTGGCTATAAGAGGGGCATCACTGGCTACAGGGGGCACACTGGCTACAGGGGGCACACTGGCTACAAGAGGGGGCACACTGGCTACAGGGGGCACACTGGCTATAAGGGGGGGCCCATCACTGGCTACAGGGGGCACACTGGTACAGGGAGCAAAACTGGCTATAAGAGGGGGCATCACTGGCTACAGGGGGCCACACTGGCTATAAGCGGGGGCATCACTGGCTACAAGGGGCACACTGGCTACAGGGGGCATCAATAGCTATAAGGGGGGGGCATCACTGGTTTACAGGGGGCACACTGGCTATAAAGATGGGACTTTCACTGGCTACAGGGGGCATCACTGGCTACAGGGGGCACACTGGCTATAAGAGGGGGTATCACTGGCTACAGGGGCACACTGGCTTTTAAGAGGGGGCATCACTGGGTACAGGGGGGGCATCACTGGCTAAAATGGGGCACACTGGCTATAAGAGTGGGCATCACTGGCTACAAGAGAGGCATCACTGGCTAAAAGGGGGGCATCACTGGCTATAAGAGGGGGCATCACTGGCTATAAGAGGGGGCATCACTGGCTACAAATGGGGGCATCATTGACTACAAGAGGGGGCATCACTGGCTACAGGGGGGCATCACTGGCTACAGGGGGAGCCTCACTGGCTACAAGAGGGGGCATCACTGGCTATAAGAGGGGGCATCACTGGCTACGGGGGGGCATCGACGGGCTACCAGGGGGGCTATACTGGCTACAAGGGGGCATCACTGGCTACAAGAGAGCATCATTGGCTACAGGGGGGGCATCAACTGGCAAACAGGGGGCATCAATGGCTACAAGAAAGGCATAATTGGCTACAGGGCGGCATCAACTGGCTACAGGGGGCTACTACGTGGCTACAGCGGGCATATTACATGGTTTACCATATGAGGTGCTATAGATGGGGAGTTTGTTTTAGAGATAGGAATTGGTAGAGAATGATGAAAAATTGAGGTGTCTTAAGATGTTTTTTTTGTAAAATTTTACAGTAAAGAGTTTGGGGAGTAGTCGTCATGGCGTCTGGGACAGATGGAAAAGAAAGGAAAGAGAATCAACTCTTCAGGGGAGTCTCCTGTGAGTCACTAGATATAACTTTACTGTAATCACTTATATGTCTGCAGAGTCTGTGTACACTGGTATCCACCACTGTATGGTCACTGTATGCTGGTAATATTGGTTGTAGTATAATGGTTTGTATTCCGTAATGGTCAGTTTGTATTATTCAGTCACTATATGGTGGTGATATGTGGTCATGGTGTGGCGGTATTATTCGGTCACTGTGTGTTGGTGATATGTGGTCTTGGGATTCTAGTTTTGTGTAGCGGTGTTATTTGGTAACTGTATGGCTACTAATTAGTAGTTTTATATGTAGCAGATTGTGGTAAAGCTTTTTATATATTTTGGCTTTGGTATATGGTGATGCAATGTGTCGCATTGTGGTGTATTACGTTACTGGGGTGGGAGGGGGGGGCGAAATTTCTTCACCTCGCCCTGAGTGAAATTTAGCCTAGGAACGGCCCTGACCCCCTATTCAGGTGCTCACCAATTCTCTGATGGCTAATTGGTGAGCACCTGAATAGGGGGTGTACCTAACATGATATAAAAGGAAGTGAGCTTAGACCATATGTATGAGACCTCAACCTGATAGCCGTTGCTGGCGAAACATGTCGGGGAGTTTTAAATTGTGATTTCTCCTCTCTAGAAGTGTCACTGCTGAGCGGTGTACAGGGGCCTTATTTGTTTTGTGTCCATGAGATTAGGGACGACTGCCCAGTAGTAGGCTTGGGATCCTTACTGGAGCTAGTACTTTGCTATAGATATAAGGCCTCCTGTTAACGGTGGTGCTCACCTGACTTGATATAGAAAGGAGCTATTCCTTTTCAGAAGCACAAGGGTTAAATGATGGGTTATGAATCATTTTTTTAATAGTGTGTATAGAGGTAAGAGTTATAATAATAAGTCTTTAGGACATTACACACCACTGCTAAACCATAAATAAAAGTGTTAACACTGAAGGATGCAAAACTAGGAAGTGAGCTCTGTCACCTCTCTGCTATAAAGGGTTAGAGATGCAATGGTTTGATGTATAATAACCTGGGGGGTCAACGTATAGTTATGGTCTTGACTGTTCAGTTGCATTTTTTAATACTAGAGACATAATTACAATATAATAACTCTTTCATTGACTATTTGTCATATCTTCTGCAGCTGACTTACATCCTAAGTCAGTGCCGGGTCTCTCATAAGCTTGAAAACTTTTTATTTTTTAGTAAATAAAAAAATAAAAACATATAGTATACAGGCAACACGTTTTGCGCATGATCTATACTTCATCAGGGCTAACTTGTTGTAGGAGATAATCCAAACAGATAGCGATTTTCCCAATCGTAGTTCACAGTGGCATAGGGTAGAGCGATGGTACTCAAACTACTACAGTAAATGTGCTGAACAGAGTTATAACTTAGGATAGTACAACCCTTTTGTATGAGTGCATTGTATATTTGTTAAAGAAACTAGATAGTTTTATGGTGTCATAAACCCGTTTTTCCTCTCTACTGTGTTCCTTTCAACTGTATTGCATCCAGCAAAGTACTGGTATTACATTGGGAGGATACCAGAAACCATCTATAAGGTATATTGTGCTTATGAGAGTTGGGCCTTAAATAGCACAACTGGAAAAGAACATTTGATACTAACCAATTTTTAAGAAGTAATACACAAGATTAAGCTTTACCCTTTTTGTCCTTCTATATTGGCTTAACTGTACCATTGGGAGAGACAGTCCGTTCATCTCAGGTAATACTGCCCATGCACAACAATTACTTCTGCTCTACCAATAGCGACCCCTTTGTTCTCAGTCTATACTAATGTATTCTATATATTAATTTATAGACCCCCATTATCTAACAATAGAAGCTCTGTATTGGTCACACATTCAATTAACTGATCTCTCTAGTACTTCAGAAATGTGTAAAATTTTAAAACAACTTATAAAACATATCATATAACATCAAACATGGATAATCTATTTAGTCTTGAAGCAAATTGGAAATACTTTCACATTAAAACAATGAATTGACTGTGAAGTTTAGAGTCACTAAACTATTTAAGGAAATGAACACATTGTTTTGTGTCAATTGTTGTTTCATTTGCCTAGCAAATAGATTTTGTATTATACTCAGTACAAAAATACTCTTTCATCTTTTTTATTATTTCCCCCTAAGATAAAAATTTCTCACTTGGTTGCCATATCTTACAGTAATTCCTGTTTCCGTACTCTATGGACCAAACACATTAGACATTGAGGAAGACTTTTATTAAAAGCCTTGGGGGGTAATGGCAATGCTTGTTAATAAATTTACTATACTTTTAACCAATTAAATAAGGTATGCACAGCCAAGTTATGAATATGGCAATAGTGGTAACTGTCTGTGGTGGCAAGGTTGCTATGCATTGATTGGTAAGTTATGATGCTTCCCATATCTTTCCTTGAGTAAACTGAATTTTCAGTTCCATTGTACATTTGTGACTCCTTATGTATGTTACAACAATTTAATAATCTTCATTTTCTTATAGTGTGGTTTCTTGTTGCTCATAATCATTTTGAATCAGCTATAACTGCAAAGATAGTCCTGAGTGACTGTGTAGAGTACTGTGGATCCTCTGGTCACCGTGTAGCGCTGGCGTAGCCTATACCAGGGAATGGAGTCTGAGGGGCCCCTTTTCTACACCAGCACCTGTCAAAAAGCAGGAAGGACTGTTGCAGGGAACCCCCAGGTCGCTACTGCCGATGTAGGTACGAGCGGTGACAGCCAACGGACAAGGTGTAGACTATGTGCGGAAGCCGAAACATGGAGCAGTGAGAGGAAAGGAGTGGCAGGCAGGTGTGGCATGGACCGCAGGTAGCAAGCATAGGTAGACAAGCTGGCCAAGGCTAGGAACAGCAGACGGTGACGAAACAGGAAACACTAGGACCGCACAGTGGAACGTAACAAGAAATGGCCCGACAACTGGGCAAGGAGAACAGAAAATGGAATCCCTAAAAAGCCCCTGCAAGAAACGCATTGGAGGAACATAATTACCTGTTGTGTGCTTGCCCTTTAAATCCAGGGAACTGATATGTGTTTGCCCCTAGTGGCAGGTAGGGAATACGCATCTCACAGGACAAAGATGCAGAGGAGTGCGCCCGCCGAGGAGGAAGCAGGACGGGACCAGGTGAGTATGAGGAAGACAGGAGCCGGGAGTCGGAGCAAGCAGCAGCCCTGAGCACAGCGTGGGTACTACCGGCAGCTGGGTAACAGACATGCCCGCGGTCTGGAAGTTGGACTGAGGCATGAGCCGTTACAATAACACAGTAACGTATGAAATTTTGAGGCCACATAACAAAATTCTACCCATCTGCTCTACCAAAGATGGAGGAATAAATATGGATTTAGTACGAGATTCTGTCTTGACCATTATCTGGGGGAAACAAGTAATCATAACTAGTCATCAAAATGACAAAATGTTGTGCACAGATTCTATGTTACAGAGCCTTGGGATCCTTTCTTTTTATTATAGACGCAGAAGCAGACATTTCTCATGGACAATAGGTGTTGAGGAAATGTTATTGTTCACTATCATGCTAAGTGAATAACAAACAGAGTTCAGTCGGCTCGCCTGTGAGGGTGCACGGCTGATCCGGGAGGTCACTGTTGAGCTATATATCCAAAGGGTAATTTCAGCCAGCACCAATAGCTTTAAAAAGGCAAAATTTACTTATGACAGGTTTCGAGTATTGGTAGCTTTAGTTAATGACTAAGGGTACTACTACCCAAAATGCATCAGCCCTAAACTGACCACCATGTTTTCGTTTTAATGATTCATAAATCAATATTGCCTTCTTAACGCCATTGGTGCTGGCTGAAATTACCTTTTGAATATCATGCAGACTGCATTTTCAGTGTTGCAGATTCCCATTAACTAAGGAAAAACTTTCAAGTCAAAATTTCATAAATGGAATCACCATATTTGTAATCAGATTAGAATATACTTGCTAACCCTTGAAAGTGGGCTTTAAGAGGATTCTGTGATGCGGCATAGGCAATGCCAAATGTTTTACAAGAATCACACTCTTATCACACCTCTTTACATATCACGCCCCCTTTTATGCACCCTCTGATATAAACTTTCCCATGATAGGAAATCTGATTAACTGCTGTGGGAAATTGATGTAGAGTCACTCAACTTTCCTGGATGCTGGAGAGATTCTTACTGAGCATACTGTATACGGGGTGAAAATATTCTGCCCTGCTGTGGGTTCTGTGAGGCAGTCGACGGTCTGTACAAAGACCAGGGGCTTAATTATCGAGGCCTAGGCCGAATAGCAAACCTATTGAAGTTCCTTTCCAGACCACAAGCATTTACCAGTACCTCTGAATAATAGTACTTCAATTATGATTCTGCTACCATACAAGTCCCATTTTACTAAGAACAACATAACCAATAACACTACTACATAAGGACCTGAATATACTGCAAGAACATAACCACAAATTACCACCACACAGTCACTGAATAATATCCCTATACTATTACTGAATAAACAAGTATGTAAAGACCAATATTACCCCCATATGGTGACCATTTAGTAGTGTACACCAGTTTACACAGGTTCTGCAGACTGTATATTACCACTATACAGTGATCATATAGTGGTACATACTAGTGTACACAGGCCCTGCAGACTGTATATTACCTCCATATAGTGACCATATAATGGTAAATATCAGTGTACATAAGCTCTGCAGACTGTATAGTACCCTCATGCAGTGACCATATAGTGGTAGATACCAGTGTACACAGACCCTGCAGACTGTATATTACCTCCATACAGTGACCATATAGTGGTAGATACCAGTGTACACAGGCCCTGCAGACTGTATATTACCACCAAACAGTGACCATATAGTGGTAGATACCAGTTGTACACAGACTCTGCAGATACTGTATATAAGTGATTATGGTGCAGTTGCATCCAGTGACTCACAGGTGACATTTCTTTGTTGAGTCATTCACTTTCCCTTTTCTTCTCTGTCCAGTTTTAGACCATCATGATGACTTTCCCCTTCCACCAGTTGTCCCTGCAGAATTTGCACATAAATATCTTTCCCATGGGTGGGAGAGTGGGTACAGGCCATAGATTTGAAGCACAGTCTCCAAGGCAGTGGGGAGGAACAGAGGACTAACCCCATTGAGATTTTACTACATCTATGGCCTGTACCTCTCATAGTCATATTGTGCGGTCCAAACTCCTTCCCTTGTCCTCCAGAAGATCAGCTGCAGGCATGATGCATGATCTTTAGAGGGTGCAAAGGATGGAGTTTAGTATTGTTATGCTATTTGTAGTGTTTCTGTTTTTTTCTACAGATTTCCCTGTTGGACTACGATCGATTATTACAATAAACCAGCATTGAATCCATTTCCTTAATAACATGGTCAATGAGGGCTGTTATTGGAGAGAGTTTACTTTAATAAAATGTGTATGTGTGTTTCTTTTACTATTTTATTTCCAGTGTTTGTAATAGAGGTTTTGACAGACGTCTCTGTATTACTAGCGCAAGAGATTGGCGTCAGCCTTGGGGTGACAACAAAAAAATCACACAGTAATAAAGAGACATCTGTTAGACACCACTTTTAGTGGAAATAAATGTAAAAAATGCACCAAAACAACACACATTTTTTTATTTAAATAAACACTCCTGAGCAGCAGGTCCCACAGCCAGTACAGCTGCTATGGCGGTAGTTCCACCACTGACACAGACCCATGATGCAGGGAGCAGCAC
This sequence comes from Phyllomedusa bahiana, assembly GCA_025379985.1. Taxonomy (NCBI): domain Eukaryota; kingdom Metazoa; phylum Chordata; class Amphibia; order Anura; family Hylidae; genus Phyllomedusa; species Phyllomedusa bahiana. The sequence goes on from JAODAL010009356.1 coordinate 36,879, forward strand.
ATAAAGGTTGTGAGAAGAAAGACCGTTGTCATGGGGGCCGCCCACGACCACCCCCATGCTGCACATGTTCCTGCGCCAGGTTACTTACAAGTCCATGCTCCTGTGCTTCCTGCTTCTGCCTGTCCTGGCCGCCATGCGCGTCCCCGCTGCTTAGTCTGGGTTTAAAGGGCCAGCGCACCGCTAATTTGCTAATTGCCGGCCGCTGGTCCTATATCTTGTATACGCCCCCTGCACTCTCTGCCATATTGGTGGTGTGCATTCAGTGTCTTTAGAGAGTGTGGAGTCCGTATTGATTACCCGGGTACCAGTCCGATCCGCTACGTTTCCTGACCTTGCCTGTTTGCCGCCTGCCCTGACCGTCTGCCTGTCTCTGACCATGAACCTCTGCCACCTGCCCTGACTTTTTGCCTGTCCCTGACTACATCTCTGGATTACGATTCTGTACCATGCATTACCCTGGCCGCCATTGCAAGCAAGTCATGTCAGGGGTAGCGACCTGGTAGCCTCACACCGCAGCAAGTCCATCCCACTTTGCGGTGGGCTCTGGTGAATACCGGGGGCTACTTAGACTCCGCTCCCTGGCGTGGCTTACACCATCGCTTGTGGTGGTCCAGCGAATCCACCAAACCCGTTACAGTACAATCTGGCCATGGATTCTGCCAGGGTACCCTTGCCTGATCTCCGGGACGTCACGACGGCCTTCGCCCAGCAGAACCATCGTATTGGCCAGCTCACGGCTATGATGCAGAACCTTGCGGTCTGTTTACCTCCATCTGCGGCTGCCACCGCCATGTCAGCGCCAGTTGCTCCTGCGCTGGGACCATCTCTGCATCTGCCGCTTCCCTCACGCCATGATGGAGACCCCAAGTGTCGTGGCTTCATCAGTCAATGCTCCATCCACCTGGAGATGTTGGGGCACCAATTCCCTCCCGAGCAGGCTAAGGTGGCCTTCATAATTAGCCTCTTATCGGGGGAGGCCTTGGCCTGGGCCACTCCGCTGTGGGACCGAGGAGATCCGTTGACAGCAAATCTGCAAACCTTCCTCCAGGGGTTCTGCACTGTCTTCGAGGAATCTGGCCTCACCTCCTCCGCTGCCGCAGCTCTGCTCCGTCTCCGTCAGGGCGACTCTACCGTGGGTCAGTACTCCATTCAGTTCCGCACTTTAGCCTCCGAGCTGGACTGGACTAATGAGGCTTTGGTGGAAACCTTCTGGCAAGGCCTCTCTGGACGTATTAAGGACGAGCTCGCTGGTCGGGACCTGCCATCCACTCTGGACGAACTGATTCGGTTGGCCACCAGAATCGACATTCGGTTTGCCGAGAGACAGCAAGAGCTCCACCTCCAACGGGAGGTCGCCCGACCACGCCAGCTGCTTCGCCTGGCTCCCGTCTTCCAACAACCTCCTCTTCCTCCGCCAATGGTTCCTGAGCATGAACCCATGCAGGTCGAGAGAGTCCACCTGACCCAGGAGGAACGCTTGCAGCATCGTCAGAGGCAGCTGTGCTTTTACTGTGGTGGTTCTGGCCACTTTATTGGGGTCTGCCTGGTGCCCCCAGGGTCACTCTCGCACCTAGGGCTCGCAGGAGAGGCATCCCTAGGTGTCCGTGCGGCCTCCCTCCGTCTGACCATTCCAGTACTCTGTGGAGTTTTGCCGGACAGCACCTTTCAAGCCACCGCCTTCCTCGATTCGGGGCCCGCTGGAAATCTTGTCAGCCACGCGCTGGTGTCCAAATTTCATCTCCCGGTGACCCCTCTGCAGAAAACCATGTTCCTCTCCTCCGTCAGTGGCAAATGCCTAAAGGACGCTATTCGGTTCTGCACTGCGCCTCTCACTTTACAGATTGGCGCTCTACACAAGGAGACTCAGACTTTTCGTTCTGCCTCGCTCCTCCTCTGAAATCCTCCTGGGCCTCTCCTGGTTGCAAGACCATGCTCCGATATTGGACTGGAACACAGGCGAGATTATCCGTTGGGGTCCCACGTGCCACTTGCGACGTCTTCCTGTACTCCGTCCGGCTTCACGACCCACCTCTGTAAAGTCTACGAAGCCTCTGCCGGGGCTGCCCGCTCCTTACCAGGATCTAGCCGACGTCCTTTCTGAAAGACAGGCCGAAACTCTCCGGCCCTGTATCGATTATCGGGGACTTAACAAAATCACTATAAAAAATCAATACCTCCTGCCTCTGATCTCAGAGCTTTTTGATCGCCTGCGTGGCGCAAAATTTTTTTCCAAGTTGGATTTACGCGGAGCATACAACTTGATTTGAATCCGTGAAGGCGATGAGTGGAAGACGGCCTGTAACACCCGAGATGGCCATTTTGAATATCTCGTCATGCCATTTGGCCTCTGCAACGGTTCCAGAATTTTGTCAATGAGATCTATCGCGATCTCCTCTACGTCTGTGTCATCGTCTACCTGGATGATATCTTAATCTTCTCTCCTGATCTGGAAACTCACCGCCTGCACGTTCGCCAGGTGCTCAAACGTCTCCGTGACAACCAGTTATATGCCAAACTGGAGAAATGTTTGTTTGAACGCACCTCGTTGCCCTTCCTGGGGTACATCGTCTCGGATCAGGGTCTTCAGATGGATCCCTCGAAGTTGTCTGCAGTTTTACAATGGCCTCGACCAGTGGGCCTTCGCTCTATCCAACGCCTTCTGGGGTTCGCAAATTATTACAGACAATTCATCCCGCATTTCTCCATGCTCGTGTTCCCGCTGGTGGCCCTAACGAAGAAAAATGCCAACCCTAAATCCTGGCCGCCAGAAGCCCAAGAAGCATTTGATCGCCTCAAATCAGCGTTCGCTTCTGCTCCAGTTCTGTCTCGCCCGGACCCGCAGTGTCCCTATATCCTAGAAGTGGACACCTCTTCAGTAGGTGCAGGTGCTGTTCTCCTTCAGAAGTCCTTCTCTGGGAAACTGCGTACTTGCGGATTCTTCTCAAAAACCTTTACCCCAGCCGAAAAGAGTTATACAATTGGTGATCGCGAATTGCTGGCTATTAAGTTAGCCCTAGAAGAATGGCAGCACTTGCTGGAGGGGGCTCGCCATCCCATCGATATCTTCACCGACCACAAAATCTTCTTTATATGCAGTCTGCTCAACGACTGAATCCTCGGTAAGCCAGGTGGTCGCTCTTTTTTGCCCGTTTTGATTTTCTGCTTCACTTTCGGCCAGCTGGGAAGAACGTCAGGGCAGACACCCTCTCTAGATCCTCGGACACAGTGGGTTTGGAGCCACCTTTGCAGCACATAATTCCTCCAGAACGACTCCTCACGGTGGCCCCCGTGGACCTTCAACATCTACCCCCTGGGAAGACCTACATACACCCTACCATGCGACCTCGTATCCTGAAGCTGGTCACCCTGGAGTCCATAAGTCCCTGCAACTAATCGCTCATTATTATTGGTGGCCCACCCTCGCTCAAGATGTTAGAGAGTTTGTCCTGGCCTGTACCTCCTGTGCCCGTACTAAAGTCCCGCATCTCAGACCCGCGGGTCTGCTTCAGTCTCTCCCGGTGCCAGAAAGACCTTGTTCCCATATAGCGATGGACTTTGTTACTGACCACGAACCTCTGCCGCCTGCCCTCCCCTTCTGCCTGTCCCCGACTACGTCTCCGGATTACGATTCTGTACCACGCATTACCCCGGCCACCATCGCAAGCAAGTCATGTCAGGGGTAGCGACCTGGTAGCCTCACGCCGCAGCAAGTCCATCCCATTTTGCGGCGGGCTCTGGTGAATACTGGGGGCTACTTAGACTCCGCTCCTTGGCGTGGCTTACACCATCGCTTGTGGTGGTCCAGCGAATCCACCAAACCTGTTACAACCGTTCATATGGATTCAACTAGAATTTATGGTATAGCTGTGGCTTGGCCCTGCTGCCTGTAATGAAGCATCAGGACAGCTTATCTTGACATATAACCTAGGCATCTACTGGTTTATCAGCCGCTGCAGGAGACTTACCAACTCTTCTGAGAGGACTCCCCTTTTTCCCTTTTTCCTTCCTAAAGTTGTCTGGAAGTACCTGGAAAATTGTTGAGTATGCTGGATAAACAAAAATTTAATTCTGTTTTTTTTTATTTGATTATGCTTACCGCATGGATTAAATGACATGATAATTTCATAAATTGAATAATAACAGACATATTAAAACCTCTTATATGACCTTTTTTATTTAAAAAAAATGGGGATATCGAATTAACAGGGAAACATGAATTTTGTATTTATTTTTATAAATTTTATTTTTTTATGTTTTAACATTTTTTTCACTGTTTTTTTACTTTTTTTTGATTTTTTTACCGTCATGATAGGACTAATCTACTGTATGCGATCACTTGATCACTTTTAGATTGTATACATGGCAGTAAATTACTGTATTGTTATGTTTCATGTCTTATAAAGGCAGTGTCTCTGCCAGAGCTTAATAGGATTTTGTACATGGCAGAACTGTAGGTCATTATATGGCCTCTGGCTGACAAGGCAATGATCAATAAGGTACAATTATGTTTGCAGAGTGCTGATGGTTAGACAGAGGGAGCCACTTCCCTTTATCAACCACCTAGATGCAGCCTCCACTACTGACTGCAGCACCTGGGGTTTACTGGTTGGGATCAGAGCTAGCCGCTGGAGCGGGAGTTCATCTGTCTGTTATTTCTGAGCCCGCATCATCTGGGTGTTTTGCCAACTCTTCCAGAAGCCCTGGAACACTCCCATTTTTCAGGAGTCTCACAGAATTCGGGGAGAGTTGGCAAGTATGATGATGAGGACAGCTTATTCATTAGCCCATTCCCAAGATAGTTGTGGTCTAACAGGTGGGAGTCAAACCTATCACACTTTGATGGAATATCCTATAAATATGTCATGAAAGTGCTTGAAGGGACTCCCTTTAACCATTTAACCTTTAACCATTTAGATAGACCTCTCTACATTTCTTCAATCAATGCAAAAATCTTGCCTGTATCCATCCAGTATTGAATACCCTCCCTTTATTCTTTAGGTGGAAGTTCTACCTAGCAAACAAATCTCCTTCTATTTTTCAACTTGTTTTCTACTCCTTAGTCTTCCCTGGCTACAGACTCACACCACAGTTATTAATTATATATCTGCAGAAGTTTCCCAGTGGGGTAAATACTGTTTCTCCTTTTACATAACATCAATTAAGCTCCCCACTCGCTCAGCCTCCATTTTCCAATATTAGTAATATTACTAATTATGCCAATGTCTTATAAAAAAAAATGAGCCAAAATGTTGCCACCTTATAGGCCATATGATTTTCCCATTGATTTATGCATGTAAATTCTTGTACAAAAAAATTCACGGAGCAAATGGGGAGGAGCCTACCAAATAAAACTTTTAATATATTATTAAGATTTTAAAAAAATACCCTGGTGTGCAGGGCAACCCAACACAGAAACAAGTCCCTACCCAAACCCTACACTGTCCCTATGTCACGAAAAGGGAACTAGTGTAAATGGTGTTCAATTCAATAAACAAACTAGTCCCAAAAGGAGATAGTAATAGCAAAAGATCAAAATATGACAATATAAAACTCTGGCAAACCCAATGTCAAAATAAGTACTCCGATGCGTTTCCCCCATGCATAAATGGGTTCATCAAGGAGCAAAAAAGAAGGTCAGCTATGATAGTTAATATTCTGCTGAACACCCACATATATATAGCAGGTACAAATATAACACAAATACACAGAGAAGGTTGTTCAGATGGCAATAGCAAAGCAAGTTTCACTGTTTTAACCCCTTACCGACATAGGATGTATCCATATGTCCTGATGCCGGTAAGCGGCTTTGTAGCGGGATCGCTAACTGCAGCTAACACCTGGTAGTTACAGCGTGGGGGAGGGCACCGGTGCTGTTTAACCCTTTAGACGCCGCGGTAAAGATGGCCGCAGCGTCTTAAACAATGCGAAACGGTGCCGCACACCGTTCCTCACTACGATCGGACATCAGCAGTGAAATAGCTGTTTCCCAATCAGTGAACATGGCAGCTGGAAGCCTTGTGAAGGCTTCCATCACTGCCATGTTTTCAATTTCCCCACTTCCGCTCCAGGCATATGCAATGCATTAGGTTGTATTAACAATCGCGCCACCTAGTGGTCAAGTACCATAGGTGGCCTCAATTGTTTCAAAAAAAAAAAAATTTAAAGTTTTAAAGTAAAAAAAAAAAAAAAGTATTAAAAGTTCAAATCACCCCCCTTTCCCAATTTTACAAATAAAATCATTAAATAATAAAAAAAGTTACACATATTTGGTATCGCGCGTCTGAAAAAGTCCGATCTAAAAAAAAATTTTAACATCCTTTATCCCGTACACTGAACCGTAGAAGAAAAAAAAATTCCCAAACGCCAAAATTGCGTTTTTTTGGTCATTTTAAGTCACTGAAAAAATGGAATAAAAATGATCAAAAAAGTCGCATGCATTCCAAACTGCTAGCGATAAAAGTACACTTGGGGCCCGCAAAAAAATTTCCCCCTCCTGACGCCCGTAGGTGTTAGTACAAAAAGTTATTGGTCGCACAAAATGGGCGCCGTGGCGCAAATTTCAAAAATAGAAAATTTTTGGAATTTTTTTAACGGTACCAAAAACATAACGGAAGCCCTACATGTTTGGTATTGCCAGATGCGTAACAACTGTAGATACAGAAAACACATTATATTTACCGAAGATTGAACGCCGTAAAAGCAAAAACCCTCGCAAACATGGCGAAAAATAAAAATTTTTTCACAATTTGCCCCACTTGGAATTTTTTTGCGGTTTCCCAGGTATATTTCTTTTAGTTTTAGTGAATAACACCATTAGAAAGTACATCTTGTCCCGCAAAATAAAAGCCCTCCTGTGTATATGTAGGTTTAAAAAAAAAAACTTTCTGGCTTTCAGAAGGCGAGGAGGGAAAAACGAACGTTCACACAAAAAAAAAAAAAACGCCTGGTCCTTAAGGGGTTAATGTAGTGTAGAATGCACCAGAATGTATGAACCTGTTCTTCTGCAGATCATACATACAGGTGCAGTCTAGTGCCAATACGACGAGCCTGGCTCAGGCCCCACCTTTAACTTGGTCTGGTTGTTCTAACTGTTCTGCGCCTAGATTTGGCGTCAAAGAATCATAAATGTGTCTTCTTCTATGAATGTGGTGCGACATACCCCCATAACGCCCCTTATCTTTGGAGCACTAAAAAGTGTCTTTGCTGCATTGCAAAGGGACTTATTGCGCCAAAGTTTGGAGTGCACCTGTTCATGTATTCTTTTTGATTCAAAGTACACCAGAAAACTGGTGCAGCCCCCTTCATACATGTCACCCTTCGTGTTGCAACATACAAATATTTAATAGTATTCTGTATTATATAGTTATAACCTATGTAACAGGATTAAAGACTATGTAGTTGCTATGGGTTGCATAATGTTTGTCTCACTTACTACATATTATTATTTAATTAAGATACTTTATGTTAAAACTGCTTTTACATAAATCTGAAAATGTGATTTTTACAACTTTCTCTATTGGAACAAATCTTCTTCTACTCTGCATTCAGAGCGTATATAAAATGTCATGATTTAGTAAAAAAAAAATGTACATTGTTAGAAAAAAAATCTTGTCTAGTTTAAATCTCCCCAGGGAAAGAAATCTTGGCTGAGTAATAGAAATGATTTTATAAATAAATCATCTTAAAGAGCGATGCTGGCTCTATTGACCACAATCTTGGCCCCGGTCCCCATGTCAAAAGAATTGGCTGCTTGCCCAAATTATTCGACAGCATTTGACTGAGGCTTTCTTTTTTACATACATTGTTTCTGAACAGGCATCTCTGAATTCCAGCACATTACCAAAGTCTGTATGGAGGACTAAAATTCTGCTTTATTTGCTCTTAAATTCTATATTTCTCCTTTTATTGGGGGAGGGGTGACTTTCCTATACTTTGTGGGACATAGTACCTGTAATCCACACCATTTAACATACTTGTGTTCCAGTTAGATATAATTTGCAGACAAATACCATTTAAGAAAATTAAGAATAGAAACAATTTCATGATATAATACAAGAACAATGTACATGCAAAACCTATTAATAAGCAACCACCAAGACCATATTTCTTTCTAAAGGAATATAGTAATGCTACATTAGCAAAGAAACACACACGCAGAGGGTTCCCGATTTTTGGCAAACTCTACTTGTTCAATAAAGAGTCAGCAGCACAAAACAGACAGTCTGTCTGCCTTCTGTTCAGCTCTAAAAAGCCCACAATGAAACTAATACACAAAAGGCATACCAGATGAAAAACAGTGAAAAAAAAAACCCTTAATACTTGCTCATTCTAACAATTTATGGACGTTTACAAGGAAGACATTCGTTTTAATTTATGTCGGAAAGTTAGTTCATTTTTATATTAAAAAAAACAACTTCTGCGGTTGTTGTCTATGGAGCCATGGTTGGTATTCCCCAGCTCAGCCCATGCAGAGCCTAATCCTAATTCGAGAGCCAAATATTTTATTGGCATTGTACCCAATAAGCATAGACTCCTGTCTCTTGGCAATCATACCGTGACTTGCAAACGTTTGTATCCTGTGCCCATGTGTGGGAGTGACCCCGGGATAGTATCCAGAAGCAGACTGGAAAGTGTTAAGACATAAAATGAAATCCTCTCTTGTTTGGAGTGCTTTGTGTATCCTGTTTCCAATCCTTCACACCAAATATGAACCTAGTATGAAGTGTGCTTCAGTTAAGAGCATAAGGGCATGTAAACGGTGCCAAATTTATCAAAGGCAAATATTGGTACGCTGGGATTGATAACTATGGTGTGAAATGCTTCAGCACAGACCAAATTAAAATGTGTGATACATTTCATGGGGTTAAATATGTAATAGGAGCTGAACTTTTAGACATTGTCAAGATTGACTTGAGATTTTAACTCTTTAGGATCAAAATACATCACGATAAAAAGCAATGGGCAGCACTGACATATAAAAGAATACAATGGGAATTTTTGCAAATTTTAGGTAGTTGTGGCCATAGCAACTGATACAATCCATAACAGACAATCTGTTCTTGATGGAGCAGAGAAGATGAATGCAAACATCTGTGGAAAGTCTATATCTGTCTATCAATGTTTCCTGTAGCTGCTATGTGCTAGCCAAACACAGGCCAATTAGGTTTGACCTGATGTGCAAGACACTGGACTATAAAAATGACATTGCACTATTATTACACTGCAGCTAAATTGCATTCAATGCATGGAGAAAAATGAGCTTGTAAATTTTTTTAATTAAATTTCAGAGATCCGTCTTCACCATTAATAGTGACATTTGAATGTTTTATTGCACTTATAATGATTTATCATGGCCATTTGAAAGTAATCTAGAGGCAGGTATCTCATCAACCATATTCCTTTTAGAATGTGTAAAGGTCCTGTACAATGTGGTTATTTTATACACTACAGCCTCAAACTAAACATGATAGTGAACCACTAGGAATCAATAAACCTTGAAAATCACTTTATACACAGTTGAGTCAAATTATTATGACCACTTCTTGCTTTCACGTCGGCAGCGCATAATGAAAGTCACTGCTAACAAAATTACATCGGAAAAAATGCTTCTAATTTCACTGCAGAATGATAATTGGATTGAAAAGGGATTGCCTTCTTCGATGAGTCACATTTTACGCTTTATCAAAACAGATGGACGTTGGCATGTAAGGCAAGGAACATTGGAGAACAAACACTGTGCAACCATTGCTGAAGGAACACAAGCTGGTGTTGGGAGGGTTACGGTCTGGGGAATGGGGGTTATGGTCTGGGCTGGATGGTATCTTCCAGCAAGAAAATGCAACATATCATATGGCTAGAAATGCCCAAAATTGGTTGGAAGAGTATGGCCAAGACTTCCAAACTTGAACTCAACTGAGCATGTGTGGGAGCACCTTGATTGTTGTGTTTGCTCTTTGGATCCTCCCCTACGCACCCTCCAGCAGCTGTGGGATGCAGTCAGCTCCAGATATCTGTGATAACCTACCAGGGCCTTATTGAGTCACTCCCAGACAGTTTATCTTCTGTCTGTGCTGCACATACTGGTTACTCTGGATACTAGCTGGTGGTGATGATAATGTGATTCAACTGTGTCGCTGTTTATGCAGCAGACTTTGAGGTCAATGCAACTATGGTTGATGATATCATCTTCCTGTTTGTGACATATTAATATATGGGAAGAAGAAAACTTTTCAAGATGGGTGTTGACTGTGGCGGCCATTTTGAAGTCGGCCATTTTGGATCCAACTTTATTTTTTTCAATGGGAAGAGGGTCATGTAACACATAAAACTTATTGAGTATTTCACAATGGTGTGCTTAGTTTTAACGTAACTTTATTCTTTCATGAGTTATTTACAAGTTTCTCTTTGTTTACAGCCATTGACATGTTGCAGAGGTTAACACGTGAGGAGCGGATAGAAATTGTGTTATTTAGGTGTATCCATATAAATGGCCCACCCTGTATATTATTTTACACAGTTTTACAGTCAAAAAGTATGGAACTATGCTGTCAATGATAAAGACATCATAGTGCCATAGTGTACGAAAAAACATATTTCAATATGAAAAATAGATTGAAAAACGCTGTGTTAAATGCATCCAAACACACACCCAAAGTGTGCTGCGTGTTTGGATGCGTTTTCTGTGCAGCAGCAACGCACCCTATAGCTTTAGATAGGGTTTCTGCTGTGTAAAACGGATCAAGACTTGACATGTAAATTCTTTGAACGGATCCAAACGACGCATCAGAAAGACGCATGTAAAACACGTATCGGTGATCACTTGTCTGAACGTCGATGCATGTTTTACATTGAAGCTAATGTAAATCATACTGCAAATTGTTAGATGTCCGAAACATGGATCCAAACACCCATCTAAAAAATGCCTTGTGAACATACCCTTAGGCTATGTTCACACGGCATAATTGCGGGGCGTAATTAGGCCCCGCAATTACGCCGTGTGTTTGGGAGCTCGCACCGATCGGCGTGGGTGGGTTGGCAGCCCGTCGGCCCCATAGACATTCATTACTAGCAGCTCGTATTCGCTGTTAGTAATTGACATGTCACTTATCTCCCCCCGCGGCGTATTATGCGAGCGGGGAGAGGAGACGTAATCCATAGTTCTCTATGAGAACTGTGGATTACCGTAATGACTGTTACATATCTCGTCCCATATTGAGCGCAGTATGGCGCGAAATACGGGGCGAAATACAGCCCAATTTAAGCCGTGTGAACTTAGCCTTACTGTCAGGTACATTGAAGTGAGTAAAAAAGTTGTCACCACAAACACTAGAAAAGTAACAATATGTCTGGAATTCTAGCAAAGAGCTCCATAGTCTGACGTTTACAAGTTGGCACCAGAGCATAGACAGGTAAGTAGTAATCTAAAAAACACTCCTTATTAAATGTATGTAAATATCACAAGTCATTGTAATCTTGAAAATGTGACAAATGTACAGTATACTTTGTCTTTTTCCAAACCAGAACTAGTAATTGATACATAGAACAAATGCAAAGTGTTAGAAAGGTATTATCTAGACCTTAAAGGGGTGTTGTGAAATTCATCTAAAAAGCTTGAAAGATGGCTGCAGGGTCTTTACACAAAGAGAAACAGTATACTACTAATTTTACATCCTGAACATTTATAATTTCCTTTTTTTGTTACACTGTTTCTCCCTATGTGCTGTTTTCCGGAAAATAAGGAATGTGTTTGGCTTCAGCAGTAGCCATGTTGGTAACAGACTACAGTTCCCATTATGCATTGCTGATGCATATTCCAGGCTGTTCTCACCTAGTATTCCCATGGCTGCTGAGGGACTAGTCTGCACTCTTCTGTGTATCTCATAGTTACAGCCTGTCCAATCATTTGCTGTTTCATGGATGCATAGCTCACCTATCTGTGATTCTTAGTCCTGGAACTGAGCGTACCTCACCAGAAAACTGAAACTAAACTACAGGTTGTATCCCTTGCCAACAAGATATAAACATCACATTTTGTGCAAATAATTGATCAGTGATTCAGTGGGAAACTACTGAAAATATTTAATGACTGTGTAGTGAGAATTTGTACTTTGTACTGCATACTTTCAATAGGTGTCAGGTTTTGTACACTGGAATACCCCTTTAAGAAATAGATGCAAGAGCCTTGACATAATATCAAGGTAACAATTAGGCATCTAAGTTTTGCTTTAAGAACAAAATATCAAATATCTTTTTTTTTTATTCTATTAATAGTCAATTTCTTGATGTGATCAACAAATTTCACAAGACATCCAGAAGCTGTAACTGAATTTCAATTACATTTCATTATTGGTTCACATGGAAAAACTTGTGGATTCTTGGCATACCATAGTTATCATGTTTTATATAATAATTACATTAATGTACTGGTTTGTGAGACAAGATAAGTTTAAAAAAGTATCTAAGATAGTCAAGGAGAAGCAATTTCCCACAACTGGCTGGGTGATGCTGTAAGGTTTGGCTGGAGCCTGGAGGAACCCAGTCATCACATGTTCACATGGAAGAATTAGACTCTGATTCATCCTCTGTAATTCACTCGAGTGCCAGTCAGGAATGAGAACATTTTGTGAGAAAGTTTCAGAATCTTATCAAGCTAGTGCCATTTGCCAGATTGTGGCTTGTTTAATATTGGTTTCACAGAGAAGGAGTAATGAAACGTATTAGGATCATTTCTACATTATTGCCCTCTATGTAATGTTCCTTGATGCTGCCAATACAAGAAGTTCTTCCTCTCCTGTCAGTCCTTACAGTCCTGCTCTATGGCTTCTGTGTACAACCACGTGTCTCTACACTGCATTTCCTCCTCTTTATCTTTCTGTCAGTCAATCACCTTGGTTTGTGTCGAGACCTTCTGTAGACTGTGGTCGTTCTGCTCAGATGTCAAATAAGCAGTAGAGACAATGAAAGTGAATGGCACTGAAATGGGTGCTTACAATAATGGAACTTCATGGCAATATTTTTTATAATTGAGAAAAAAATGTAACACACTTATCCATTAGACAAATATAAAGAGGGATAGAGTTATAAAAACAGAAGGAAAGATAGATCCACAAGATTGATGGATTTTCTTATAAATTACCATATGTGTATTAACACTTTTCTTTACAGAGGACCACCCATCTAGAAGCCCTTTTTTCACTTAATTTAGTATGGTTGTCTCAAAGCGGTTTCATTGTCTACCACATAGATTCTCTAGAAACTCTATAGCTTTAACTAAATTGTTTATCATTTGCAATTTATTTTAATTATTTTTGTCATATTCCAAGTTACATTGATAATGTATCCACTGTATCAGTAGGTTTTGATCTTTGTAACATTGTGCTTACTTTAGCCATATATATTTTTTAGGTGGAATAAACAACTGGAAAATTGCAAGTCCCCCTGCGAATAAATGCTTGTATTGAGATTTCCATAGCTATGTAAACCTCTATTAAACAGGTTTAGAACAAATAGTACGTTTGGAGAGTTTAAGACATCATGAACTGCTTGTGTTAAGTAGGGTAGCTTTGATTTTAAAAGAAAGCAATCGCAGACAAGAAAGTTTTTTGAATTTTGGATGGGCTTAATATTAGTTACCCTTGGATTGGAAGTATTGAACTGGTCATTCATTGTATCCTGGGTGGACTAACTATTCCCACAACCAAGGAAACATCCTGGATCTCACAGTATATATCAGTTGGTTCTCCTTCTTACAGAGAAAGACACCATTTATTTAAAAACTTATAACATTACAGAGACCAATAAAACAGAATGAGTACATACATCAGGAATACAAATTTACATGAAAGTTACATAAAAATTAAACTTACATAGAATTCACATAAACAATAGAATGTACATATAATCACATAAAAGAATTCTGCCATATGTTGGACATGGTGGCGCTTTGTTTCCTGTCTAAGAAATAATACAAATACATTTCATTAAAACAGAGGGTTAAAACGTCTTTCTTGGTTTAAATGTCGTAAAAATAAGAATGTTTTCTGGCCATTCAGAGTGCAGACTTCATGTAGTTTATAGTCTTCCATGCTATTATGTTTTGGGCTGGTCTGGAGCATTCCAACAGTCCATGTAACAGTCTCATATGTGCATGCCCTTAGGCCCGCCATCCACTGCAGCAGAGGGATCATCTTTTTCCAGACCTTTTTGGCAAAACTGCAGTCTCAGAATAGATTTATAACGTTCTCTTCATCTGTGCATTTCTTTCTCGGGCAGGTGGCAGACCTTACAAGAGTTCGGCGGTACAGGAATGCCCGGCATGGAAGACACTGGTGAATGCTGCTCCAGGCCAGGTCCTTATGGATATTAAAAAGATAAAACACATTAGACTCCAGGTGAAAATACAACTGTCCTCTCTAAAAGTCCTCATCTCGTCTGTGAGCCCGCTATTTCTTAGACTTTCTAAAAGTTAACCGCTTTTTTTAAAAATGTTACCGCTGTGTAAGCCCACACAGTGTAACTATAGGCCTACTCAAGTCCCCAAGAATAAGCCCTAACAGTCCAGATCCTTACTAAACATTAGTGATATCACTGATTTTCATGACATTTGGGAGAAGGCTGTGGCTTGGCAGAGTAAACATACTGTAATCCACTCCCAAAGGCCTCACTATCGTGTTCGGCTTCACAGGTTAGTGGCATTCAGGTCCATCACACTTTGTTCTTAGTCATATTATTTTAAATGGTTCCAAGTCTCAGTCTTGTATAGGCTCTTACTAGCCCCACCACCCACATATTGAGATAGCACATGCATGACTCCATGTACCATCTTAGTCCCTGCCAGGCTCTTCTAGGGACCATTTTTACCTCCAATTCTAGTTTGGAAGCTGTCGTCCAGAAAAGACTAGTTCCTACTTTCATCAAACATACACTATGTCACGTCAGAGGAGGTGCAGTGGGCCCTGACTGCCACCCAGCCCACTGTCCCTGCCTACTTGGCTTACTGCCCTAGGAGGCAGACCCCAACTGGACGACAGCCCCTATGCTGCTAAGTGCAGGGCCGTCAGGGAAAACGCAGAGTCAATCAGTCCGGGTCGGTAACGGTGCGGTAACGGATAAGCCAAGAAACGTACTCCAAGTGGAAGGTCAGAAACAAGCCGGGGTCCAAACATGGTCAGGAACGCAGTACACAATCGGAGGCAACAAACGAGGTCAGAAACAGGCCGAGGTCAAAACACATGGAGGGACGCATTACATAAACGGAGAGCAAAACGGAGTCAAAAGGCAAGCCGAGGTCAAGATGCAAGGAAAAACAAATCACAATCAAGCACAGGGAACTCTAGGGGAAACCTTTGTCAGGCAAAGCCTGGAGGGAATGAGGAGGTTTAAGAGTTCTGCCCGGACACCGCCCACGCAACTGATTGGTGCGGCGTCCAGGCCCTCTGATTGGTTCTGAGGGACACACTCTCAGTTGGGAGAGGCTGCAGAGCTGTCACTCCTGGCTCAGGAGCAGGACCTCTCCCAGGGTGTGGTGCCAGGGTAGACTTATTAACCCTCACAGGTCGTTGTGCTAAACGGGTGGAAGACTGCCCAGATGAACGTATCCTGACAGTACCCCCCCCTTTTAGGAGGGGCCACTGGACCCTTATCTGGCGGGTCTTTGGATGAGCGGGGGGAATTTTGTGAGGAAATCAGATGAAGGACCTGCGGAACCCAGACCTTCCTAGGACCGTAACCTTTCCCAAATGGCCCGGATTCGCCCTTTTGTATCTGCGAGAGTCAATAATTCGGCCACCTCATACTCTAACTCCCCTTATTCTAAGGGGAGGAGGGGCTTAGCGGGGGGAGGCGGATGAAACGTACCTCTTGAGGAGCGAACGGTGAAAAAAATTATTTTCCCAAAAACCCAGAGGGAATTTTAAGGCGGGGGGGCCCGGTTTAATCACCTCCAGAATGACTAAGGCCCAACAAAGCGCGGCGCAAGCTTACCGGGGGCCCTTTAAACAAAGATACGGGTAAAAGAAAAAACCTTACCCCCAAACCCTTAAATCCTGTACAAAGGCGCCTTTATCACCTTTTCCCTTTGGATGTTCTGGGCGTTCCCCAAATTTTCTAAATTTGGGGCCCCGACTGGCACAGATTTTAAAAAGCACCACCCATATGATCAAAAAGTATTTCCCGGAAAATGTTCAGTCTAGGATGGAAGCCGAAATTTAAAGAATGCAATCTTGTTTATTATAGCAAATTCCCCAAGGAAAGTATTATCGTCTCCATCTGATCGGAGACAAAACACCCTGGTTTTGCGAAACAATTTGATTCACCCTTTCGTCTCCCCTTGGTCTCAGTGTGGAAGCAGAGGGAAGGACGGGTGATACCGGGCCCTTTAAGAGAGCTTTCCAGAAAACAAGAAAACAAATTAAATTTCCCTCTATCAGAAAACAATTTTTCGGTAGCCATGCAGTTTAACGTATGTTGTGAAAAGTTGCAAGCTTTTTGGCGCGGTAGTTTTTAAGGGATAAGTGGCACACTTACTAAGGATCCACTACCCCCCGAGGTAGGCAGATCGGTAAAAAATCCATGGAAATATGAGCCAAGGTCATTGGTATGGGAAGGGCAAAGTTCACCAGGAGGGGAGTTCGGGGAAAAACTTTGCCCGGCACAGGGGTCGCGGCTTTACATGGACCCCCACATCACGGGAAATGCGGCCCCAGAAATTTCGGGAATGAATTTTTTGTACCGACACCCCGGGAGCAGGAAAACAGGGAATAATGTTTGTAGTGTTGATAGAAAGTAGTAGAATAGTAAAGAAATCAGGGTACCTTTTAGGGCTAACTGGTAATTTGATAGGAGCTTTCGAGAGGATAGCTTCTTCTTAGACTGATGTTATCAAAAAACTGAAATACACAGCTTTTTATAACAAACATGGATCTTCAAGGATTTGTTTTTAAAAAAATAAAAAATGTAAAATTAGGTACGCAGTTTTTAAAAATTGTCAAGAATTAAACATTTGGAAATTGTGGGGCGGACGGGAGTGATCAGTAATTATTTTCTTTCTTTTATGCTTTAGGGGAGATTTTTTTGCATACAGTTAAATGTTTGACATGAAGTGGCTGAATATTTAACCATTTTGCGGTTTTTTTTTTTTGCATTAATTTTTTTCCCATTCCTTCCTCTCTCAGGTTTAAAAAATTTCCCCCATTAAGCCCGTTCCTGAAAAATTTCCATGGAGTGATTATCTTCAGAGAAAGTGCGGCCCTGGCGATCAGTTCTGTTGTTGTTAAAGGTAAACTGTGTGATTATACGTGGTGAGTTCTGCCTGTTTCCCCCATGAGGCTGTGGTAGGCATTGCTAACATAATCAGATCCCACATTGTGACCTGCAGGAAAAGTCCCCTAAATTTGTGCCCCTGTGGGACTGTGGGCAGGTAACTGTCGCAGTGGGATGTGTTTCAGGTCTTGCACCTGTTCGCGGGGAGGGTGAGGGGCCTTTTCAGTTGGGGCCTTTAGGGCACTTCCGGCAAAAATGCGCCCCGGTTTGGTGGTTGCCGAAGGAGAGGGAGGGGGGATGGGAATAGTCTTTGGTCTGTTGTCCCCATGTAGCAAGGTTGAAAGTTTCCTTTGGGATTTTTGTAGGACTCCGCTTGGGTTGTAGGTGAAATAGGGGCCTCGTTCTTTATTTGGGTCTTTTGTATGTGAGCAGACTGTCTTGTTGATGGCGACGCTTTGCTGATTGGTTGTCAGTCAATTTTTTGGTCTGTATCCAAGTTTTTAGAAATTTTGTCCCCCAACAGAGACGTTGCTCAATACAAGAGACCAGAAGAAAACGAGTGCCCCCGTTGTCCCCTAAACCCCCAGTGGAGATCCTAGAAAGATTGCCCAAAGGAAAATTCAACCTGTGCTCTAGGGGCAACGACTCAAAAGGACATATTCCCAGTCCCCCTCTCCTCTCCTTTCGGCAACCCCCCAAAAACCCGCGGCGCTTATTGTCGGGGGGTGCCCTGAAAGGCCCCCCCTAAATGGCACTACCCCGCCTGCGAAAGGTGAAGACCCGCAGACACATCCCCATGTGACGTGTACCTGTCCCCCCAAATCCAGAGGTGCACGAATTGGGGGACATTTTCCCGGGTTACAATGTGGTGTATCTGATTTTTGTTATGCAAGTCCTACCCCAAGGGCCCCTTTTGGGGGGAAACAGGGGAGCGACCAGCCAGCGTTTTTAAGTAACAGATTTTTCCCAATTTAAAAAAACAGAATGATTGCCGTGGCCCCCATTTTTCTGAAAATAATCATCCAGGAAGATTTTAGGTAACGGTCTTAAGGGAATTTTAAGACTTGAGGGAAGGAAAGGGAAAGGGAATATAAAATTTTGCAAAAAGTTTAAAAAAATCTGCAAAAAAGGGTTAAAAAATTCTGCCCGTTCATGTAAGCTATGTGTGAACTGTGGTCAACAAATTTTCCCCTGATTTCATATAAAGATGAGAAATAATTACTGATCACTCCCCCCAGCCTCACAAGTTTAGTTTTTTAAATTTTTGACAGGTTGAAAAAAAATGCTGTCCCTATTTTTTGCATTTTGTTTTTTTTTTAAATTTAAGACCCTTTGAAGATCCAGTCTTGGTGTAAAAAAAGTCTGTGTATTTTCGTTTTTTGTTAACTCTGTCTAAAGAAGGAGCTAGTCCTCTCGAAAGCTTACTATCAAATATACTCAGTTAGCCTCTAAAAGGTATCGCCTGATTTCTTCACTATTCTACAGATAACACTGAATCATGTAAGGGGAGATGACAGAGACGACCATTTTGTTTGGTAAAATGGGCCCTGGATCATCCTGAGGTGAGTGAATGGCACAGAAATTTCTAGACAACGTGTCCGCCTTAACATTCTTAGAACCAGGTCTTTTATGTAACCGCAACGTTAAAATGTGTGTAAAGAACAATGCCCAACGTCCCTGACGAGGGTTCTATCCTTTTAGCGTCTTAAAAAAGGTAAGGTTCTTATGATCATTTTAGGACGTGAGACTTGGTGCTGGGCACCTCAAAAGAGTGTGACCATTCCTCGAAAGCCCATTTAATTGCCAACAATTCTCGGTTCCCAACATCATAATTCCTCTCGGCAGAGGAGAATTTACGGGAAAAGAAGGCACACGGCCGAAGATTAGTCAAGGCGGTCGATCCCGGAGATAGCACTGCCTCCGCCCCAATCTCCGAAGCATCTACCTCAATGACTAAGTGTTTGGTATGATTGGCTTTAACCACCACTGGGGCTGCGACAAAACACTGCTTGAGTTTTTCGAAAGCCTCTAAGGCCTCCGGTTGCCAGTTACTGAAATTAACCCCCGTTTTAGTCATATCAGTTAACGGCCAGACGAGAACAGAAAAATTTAAAAATACATTTTCGATAAAAATTGGCAAAGCCTAAGAACCACTGTAAGGCTTTCAGGGAGGACAGGCGAACCCAATCGAGAATAGCTTGAACTTTCCTGGGATCCATACGGAATGAGTTCGGAGTCAAAATATATCCCAGGAAAGGTATCTCCTGAACTCCAAAAACACAGTTTTCAAATTTTGCAAACAAATGATTTACCCTCAGAATCTGCAAAACTTGCCATACGTGTTTAACTTGAGAAAACCAAGCGTGCGAATAAATTAAGATATCATCCAGAAAAACAACCATACAACGACCAATGAGCTCTCGGAACACATCATTCACAAGGTTCTGGAAGACCGGGGGAGTGTTACACAACCCAAAGAGCATAACCAAATATTCAAAATGGCCCTCTGGCGTATTAAATGCAGTCTTCCATTGATCCCCCTCCTTGATCTGAATAAGTTTGTAAGCCCCTCTCAGATCCAGTGTGGAGAACCACTTTGACCCCTGAATTTGATTGAAAAGGTCAGTAATCAAAGGTAAGGGATATTGGTTCTTAACCGTTACCTTATTGAGTTCCCGGTAATCAATGCAAGTATGGAGACTACCCTCTTTTTTCTTCACAAAAAAAGAACCCCGCACCCATAGGGGACACCGAAGGCCAGATTTTGACCTTCTGTAGCTCTCTGCAATATACTGCTTCATGGGAGTCTCCCCGGACCAGACAGATTGTATTTCCTGCCTTTAGGAAATCTCAACCTGGCAATAGTTCAATAGCACAATCATAGGGCCTATGCGGGGGTAACTGCTCAGACTAAGTCTTGGAAAAAAACACAGCTAAGTCGCGAATAAAAAGGGAGGGGAAACTCTCAATTTTCCTCATTACAAGGATGATGGGAAGACATTTATTAATGCAATTGCTTACCCCACCTAATTATTCTCCAGAATTCCAGTCAATAACAGGGGTTTTGCTTTTGAAGCCAGGGCAAAACCCCAACACCAGTCAGCAGGTAAGCCCTCCATGAAAAAACAGAATACAAACTCTCAGTGTGCATAGATCCACCAGTATCTCAAGTCAGGAGTGCAATGTTGGATCTTGCCCTTGACCAACGGGGTAGAATCTATCACCTACCACTGCAAAGAATCAGATAGAGGCTCCAGGGAAGGCCCAGCGCTTAATTTAAAAGACGCATCCACAAAGTTGCCAAGCTGATCTCGAATCCCCCAAAAGGCCCTCTGGAATTAGACCTGGAAAGATACGAAAACTTAACTGGAAGCAACAACTTTTTTGAACCTGGGAAAATCTGTTCATCTAGGTGCCCCCCCGTGAGTCACCTAGGCGCTGGAGTTTTTTGGGGTGGGTTTCCTGTTGGGACACTTCACGGATGCAACGTGACATCCTGCGGTCACTGGCTGGACCCACAGATGAGGCTCCTAATTGCATAGGCTCCTTGGAGGGCAGCTCAATATGAGCGGGTCCTGGGGAGGTGACTTAAACGGGGGAGAGGAGTTAAAAATTTGGGGGAACGAAGTAAACGTCATCTCCCAGGTCTCTCCCTAGACCGTCATCCAGGCGAACAGCAAAGCCATAGCTCATCAAGTGTGCCAGGGGTTGGATAAGCTACCAACATGTCTTTTACATGGTCAGCCAGCCCCAATCTGAACTGGCATCTAAGGGCTGGGTCATTCCACCCCGACGGAACTCACCAACGCCGGAACTCTAAACAATATTCCTCCACCGTCCTCTTACCCTGTCTTAAAGTGGTGAGCTGTGTTTCAGTTACTGCATCCCTATCAGGGTCATCAAAAAGAAGTCCCAAGGAGTCAAAAAAGCAGTCTACTGCAGACAACTCAGGCTAGTCAAGGGGTAGCGAGAAAGCCCATTCCTGGGGAGACCTTTGGAGTAGGGACATAATAATTCCCACCCTCTGCACCTCATTACCTGAGGTAAGTGGGCGGAGGCAAAAGTATAATCAGCATCCTTCCTTAAACACTAAAAAGGCCTTTCTTTCCCCTGCGAACCTCTCGGGTAATTGAATAAGGGGGTTCATTAAACGGGGAGAGAGGTGCCGAAGGACTCCCAACCTGAGCGGTACCCTGGGAGGTCTCCTGCAGCTGCACTCTAAGTGCCAGGTCCTCGACCAACTGGGTAAGCCCCTGCATCTGCTCTACTAATGCAGCCATGGGGTAAATGGTGCGTGGAGAGCAGAGAAATAGTGGCCTGACAAACTGTCACGTCAGAGGAGGTGCAGTGGGCCATGACTTCCACCCAGCCCACTGTCCCTGCCTACTTGGTATGCTGCCCTAGGAGGTAGACCCCAACTGGACGACAGCCCCTACGCTGCTAAGTGCAGGGCCATCAGGGAAAATGCAGAGTCAATCAGTCAACGGTGCGGTAACGGATAAGCCAAGAAACGTACTCCAAGTGGAAGGTCAGAAACAAGCCGGGATCCAAATACGGTCAGGAGCGCAGTACACAATCGGAGGCAACAAGCGAGGTCAGAAACAGGCCTAGGTCAAAACACGTGCGGGAGCGCGGTACATAAACGGGGAGCAAAATGGTGTCAAAAGGCAAGCCGAGGTCAAGATGCAAGGAAAAACAAATCACAACAAAGCACTGGGAACTCTAGGGGAAACCTTTGTAAGGCAAAGCCTGGAGGGAATGAGGAGGTTTAAGTCTGCCCGGACACCACCCCCGCAGCTGATTGGTGTGGTGTCCGGGCCCTCCGATTGGTCCTGAGGGACCAAGCTCTCAGTTGGGAGAGGCTGCAGAGCTGTCACTCCTGGCTCAGGAGCAGCTCCTCTCCCAGGGTGTGGTACCAGGGTAGACTTATTAACCTCGCAAGTCGTTGTGCTAATGGTGGAGCTGGGTTGAAGGGATCCTGACACATACTTTCAAAAAAATTAGAGATTTTTGGCTTTTTGGGTTTAAATTTCAGGTTTGAAGATAACATTTTTAAAAAAAAAAAAAAAAAGTTAAATGCACTGAAGTGCCATTCTTAACTTTAGAAAGCAACATCCCAATGTTAATGTTTCGTTCTTTTTGACAACTTGCTGATCTCTACAAAGGACTTAATGCAAATTCCAACAGGGTTTGATCCCTGAATCACCTAAAAGAATTTAGGGGTCAATTTTAAATTTGGGTTTAAAACGTCCTTCTCATCATGTTTCAAATTTTGACATATGAAACCAAGACAAAACCTTCAATTGATATCAACGTTTTCGCCGTTTCAGGTTTAAGCAGGATGATCTCGGGAAATGGCCACTGGTTAGGTGTCGGTGTCATCAGAGGTTTAAAAAAGTTTCAAAGGCTGGAAGAATCATGAAAGGCAAGAGTGGAGTTCTTTTGGGTAATCACACCTGGACGCTTATTTTAAACAATGTTGGGAAACGATGAGAAATTCACACAATCCAGGCAATTTGGGGAGGTGAGGGAACAAGTGTCACATCAGAAATTTCATCGGTGGCTTATGCTAGACGACCGGCAAGAGATCTCACACCCACCGGTACAGGCTCATGGTCTTTTAGAACAAGAAGCATTATGTTTGATGAGGGATGGTGGCCCTTTTGTGTTCGTGATGAAAGTTATTACCTGAGCGAAATGATGGTCTTCAAAATGTGGGGACTCAAGGAGAGTGTATGCATCAGTCTTTTGTCACAGATGAGCCCTTGTGGGGTTTTGGTTTTTTAGTGTAGGCGCGGGGTTTTAATACAAAACTGCCTACACTTTGTGAAAGGTACAGTGACCCAATCTTGTGCTGTGCATGAATAAACGGGGTAATTTCTTTTCATGATGTCAATGCTCCAGCCATTGGGTTCATCATTGGGGCGGCGATGAAGATGGGGTACCCCCAAAAGGAGTGGCCTGCACTTTTCCAGTTGAACCCCCAGAAAACCCGTGGGATAAAACTGTTCGCCATGTGAGTTGTAACTCTGTACCCTGAACCTCCTTTACTGAGGGGCGCCTTTTAAGTGGTGGGAGGCCATGCCCTCGCAGTCAAAGACTTGATTGGAACAGCTGAGACATTTTTGTCTGCTTTAATTTTTGCTCAAGTTCCCACGTTTTGAGAAATTTAATTTTTGATGGGTTCCCCCTGTTGTTGGTTTGTTTAATTAAATTTTTGGTTGAAAAATCAACAATGATCCACGCTTTCATGGATTTTCGGATTTAAAATATCTCTGTAGCATCAAATTTTTAAGTTTTCCATAAGTTTCACCCGAAAGCCAAATATCCCTAACTTTTTGTGAGCGGTGGAATTTGTCTCTGATGGTGCTGCAGGTCACTACAGCCTACATCAGCCAACTCACAAGTGAACAGAACATCTTGCATAAAGTGCAATACAAAACATACATATAGTAAAAAAAAAGGCAACAAGACAAACAATACAGGTGCGTTCTATAGGCTACATGGATCATTGGTTTTTTGTTTTGTTTTTTACTCCCGTACAATTTTCTGACCTAATGGTGAGCTCTCACATACCAGAAAACACTTGAGAGGTTTTCAACCATTGTTATTATTATTATTAACTGTTGCAGTCTCACAAACCTCAAAGAAAATGTACACGTGAAATTGGTTGGTTCAACATGTGGATTATATTGTAAGCAGAATTACACAAAGTGAATCACTCAATTAATCATTTTCTATCTTCAGGATATTGCTGAAAGAGATCATTCCTTTTCATACAACATACATCTGACATCAGTCATAACCTATATTAAATTACTATTACCCCTTTGTAATGTTAAGTTCATACAAAGAAAATGCTGTTTTAGAAACTGAATAAATCAAAACTGTAGGCGCTTTCCTCCCACGCCTCCCATCCTTTAACCAGTGATTGATGGTTGCTGACTGTCAGTCTCTGCTGACAGGTGCAAAGCAGACAGAGGGAGCACATCTCACATAAATACACGACAGTCATAATTGTGAGTCCACAGTAATCTTTAGTCAAACAGGGCAACATTTTTCATGCCATTCGCACTAATAGCGCAACAGAGCTGTCTCCATATGATGTTGCCTTAAACAAGGCACCATAGAGCCCCGAGGAAAGGTTCAGTAGAGTTACAGAAGGTCCAGGTATTGTGGTCATAATATGGATGAGTGTGTGAAATCAGCTTACTAAAAGAAACCTGAAGGTTATCATGAATATCCCTTGTCTTTCTAGCTCGGTTCCAATGTGGCATTCTGGAAAGTGGCTCCTGCCAACAGCCTGGTCCAGTTGTGGGTTACTGGACACATGCTCCGCTCCTGCTAAGGGAATTCATGCCTGAAGATAAAGGCAGTCTTGGCGGTACAATAAAGGAGATGCATCCTGCCAGGCCTGGCCTCTTACTTATGGGAAATTCCTTCCCTGTCTTTTGTTACTATGCATTTCTTTTGTCTTTTGTGTTGATTCTTATGCTCACCTTGGCTTTGTTACTCATCTCACTCCTGTCATTTCCTTTAGATTGTCTTCCTAGTACCTGTAGCACTACTTGTGGTTTGGCTTTGTGATTTTACATGTGATTGTCTCATCCCCTGACTTGTCTCATTCTGATTGCACTCCTGGCATCGACCCCTGGCACATTCCTGTGCACATATATGGTGCAGCCGCACTACTGCTGCCAATCTAAACTACATGTCATTCCTAATCAATCCAGCCTCAACATTAATTTATCAAAAAACGCATTACACTATGGGGGACATGTATGAAAACTATCTAGGTCTAAGGGTATGTTCACACGGCTTATTTTCAGGCATAATTGCGCACGTATCTTGGCAAGGTGCGCACCGCAATTACGGTAATTCATAGCTCTCATAGAGAGCTATGGATTACGCCTCGTCCCCCCGCGCGTACAATACGATTGTATTGGAGATAAGTGACATGTCAATTATTTGCGGTGATTACGCACCGCGAGTAATGCATGTCAATGGGGCCGGCCGGCTGTCAGCTCCCCCACCTACACCCGTGCTTTGGGAATACGCGCTGATCAGCGCGACTCCCAAGACACGTATTGCGGCGTATACTTTCTTACTATCCCTTTTAAAATACGGCGGAATATGCAACATGTTGTATATTCCTCTGGATTCTGCTCATCTAATGTAAGGGGACAATAGCGAATCCAGAAACCAACCATGGTTTTAGTGCAAATCAGTGTAAAAAATCACGGTACTGCCATGATCCAACAATGACAAAATGCCGTTGGATTTCCAACAGTATTTTGTCATATGCTTTGTGGACTTAGACTAAGGAAGGACGTCACTTACACCAGTGCAACATGTATTTAGAAGTGGCACTGCAAGTAACATGTTCCAGTACTTTAAATACATTACTTGTAGACTCATAAAATTTAGACTAGTGGAAGACCCACTGATCTTGAGAGCAAGGCAACTCAAACCCCAACTCTCTATGAAGATATCATTTAGGTTCCAAGAGACAACAGCTACTGGACCCCAAAGAAATCCAGTTTTTTTTAGGGAAAAACATTTCATTTTAGGTTCCTATAGCTAACAGTTTAGGGTGCTTTCACACAGCGCAGTTTTGGTGCAGTCTTAATTGCGCGTCAATTAAACTGCCTTTATTAACAGAAAAGCTTCTTTCACTTATCTAAACTGTTTGGAAAGTGAGTAATTGATTAAGCAAAGTGTCTTTGTAATCCACAAGACTTCAAACACAATAATTGATTACTTACTTGAAACACCTTTCTGAACAATTTAGACAACTGAATGAAGCTTGATGGTAATAAAGGCAATTTAACTGGAGCACAAATAAAACTGCACCAAAACTGCGCTGTGTGCAATCATCCTTAGAGAATTGTCAATGCCAGCTCTGCTTTCTACCAGGTTATACTTAAGCAAGGAATTCTATGTCATGATTAAGAGCCACTCCTAAATTGATTATGAAAGTGTTGAAACATGAACGTCCGTAGGATATTTAACATAATATTTTGAAAGCTGTAACATGTTGTGTGTTATCATATTAATAACAATACATTACATATTTCCCCGAAATATAACCATTAAATGTCTTCATAAACTTGTAGATCATGGAAAACTCTTTCAGCACTCCTGCTACTACATAGCTATAACACTACTACATTCCATAATATCCAGAGTAAATGCCATGTATAGAAAGCACAGTAGTTAGATGAACTGGGAGTGACTCATTAAAGGGATTGTCTCACTACAAAGAATAGCTTTCAAAATGTAGGGAACACTAAATGAAGACGTTTTCCAAATATATTGCTTTGTTCATCTTTTTTTGTTAAGGAGCTACAAATGATTTTATCACCTTCTGAGGGCTCTCAGGTTTCCAAAGTGACTGACCTGTGTACTCCTTCTCTCCTGATGTTTGTTCTATCTGATAGCAGGGAGTGACTTCATCACACAGGTT
Source organism: Phyllomedusa bahiana (assembly GCA_025379985.1). NCBI lineage: Eukaryota > Metazoa > Chordata > Amphibia > Anura > Hylidae > Phyllomedusa > Phyllomedusa bahiana. The sequence goes on from JAODAL010009356.1 coordinate 63,604, forward strand.
GCAGCACACAGAACTTCCAGCAATGAGAGCTTCTGTGTTATTGTCTTTCAGACAAAAGACAGTAATTACTCTACTGCTTACATTAGTTCAGAAGCTTCAGAGCTAAGACCTCAGAGAAGGTAATTTATTTAATCTAGACTAATAAACAGAGAGGTCTGAATACACGGAGCTCATATGCGAATAAAAGATGGCTTGACCAGGAAGTGAAAGAGCAAAGCAGCATTATTTCATACCACCGCTTCTGGAGGGTGCATGGTAAAGACCTGCACAGCAAACATCAATTGGGGAGGTCCCACTGAAACTTATTGGGTTCAAACCTGGGAAATTATGGGGCAGGGCGTTACTTGGAAGTCTTGATAATTTCTAGCCATGTGACATGTCGCATTGTCTTGCTGGAAGTTCCCCTCACTCCAGAAAAGACAATCAGCTTGTATGGGTGTATATATTCTACAAGGATCAATTCATACCCAAATTGATTGAGAGTGCTTTCCACATGGTTGTGAAGCCCAGAGAATATCACAAAAACATTCCCCAGACTTCCATAGCAGCATGAAAACAGTTCACGAACTGGGCAGTTTCAGAAATTCTGTGACTCTTAATAATCATCCCTTTTTGCAACTCTGATATCTGATGACCTTATAAACCCACGAAGCCAGCTAGCCGAATGTAAGAATGGTAATGTATATATGTAAATATGTATAGCTATATTTTATTGCTGTATCACTGTGTAACTTAGAAAGCAGAAGGAGAAACTGTAGCTTGAAAAGCAGCCTATCAGTGTGCAACCAGGAGAAGGAGCTGAAAACTACACAGTTATAAGGGAAACCTTTTAGCTTCTAGGGCAGTTCTGTTCCAAGTAGTACTGTTGTAAGCACCCCCCAGAGTTGCAGCTGGGGACGGTTGATTTTCTTGTATAAGAAAGGTATTCTCCTACTATTATCCAGCGATAGTGTAGGACAGGCTGGGGCAGTGCTAACAACCAAACTCAACCAAACTCACTGTAAACCCACTAAAGAGAAGACAGAGTAAATGAAGGTATATAGAAAGAGAGATTGTCTGTCCCCAGATGCCAGAACTTTGCACAGCTGAACTGGGACATGATGGCAGAGAAGAACTAAGCACAGAGAATGGGGTGGACAGTACAGGGAGCTGCCCTAAAACTGTGGTTCCAAGGGGAGTAGACCTAAATGGCTTGTCCCAGGCAGTGTGCTTAGGGTATCAAGATAGCCCTCAGGGCACAGCGTCAGTACAGTGACAGAAGATGCTGGAGGGTGGCTACTCGTGAGGAGGAAACTGCTTGGCAATTTAAAATAAGAGGTTATTCTACTGTGCTAACGTAACCTGTACCTTGAGTCTAGAAAGAACGTGAAACATCCATAAGTCTGAGCCATGAGTAAAACACTTAAAGAATCCTGGAATAAGTTGTTGTGTCTCAATCTCCAGTGCCGGTTAACCACACTACCCACCATCTGCAAATACACCAGAGCACTGCACTCTTTACACATACGTGACTTCCTTTATAAGATACACACTGACAATATCAAAAGTAGCATGTGGTCATAATAATGTGTCTCAACTGTGTATTTAAAACACAAGTGATGGACTTTTGGTGTAATATAATTTGGTTTGTATTAAGATTCACCTTTGATGTACACCTAGGTAGTATACAAACCTACTTTTAGTTTTTGTTGGAACACAATAATTTGTTTTTAAAAATACATAGCAATATAATCATATTTGCATTTTATTTAAACATTTTTACATATTCAAATTCTCAGTGTAAAAGGGAGGATGGGTTTGGTCCGTATATTATTGTCTTCTATGGTCATGGTGTATAAAAGGGAGGATGAGTGACCACTTCTGGTCTTCATATTATTGACTTTCATGGGCATGTTGAGGACTAAACTGGAAGCAGAATCCAAGATAACCTATAGAAATCCTTGACTTTGGGAATACTAGTAAGGCTTACCATAGACTTCAGACAGCCGTTGGCTAAATGCTTGTTTGGGCAATAGCTTCATCTATTAACTCTCCTCATCATAAACTTGTAAGCATGCATGTTCCGAACAAGGAGAAGGAAGTACATTTATCATAGGGGCTTAAAGAGGTTGTCTCACCATGCTATTTCACTGAGACACAAGCAGCTTTAGATTCATGCATCTTGTCTGTTCCTGCTTGGGATGTGCGTGGCTCTATAGAAATGATTAGCATACTAGCTCTGTATTTACAGCTCTTCTGATTGCACTGACATTGAACTCAGGAGATGGGATCTATAGTGTTAATATGGCCTTCAGAAGCTCAAGTAATTGTATTCCTCTGTTATTAGAGATACCATTCTCTGTTCTTAAGCTACTGGCCATCCTGTAAGCCAAGCTGTTGTGATGTCACTCTCATCTTAGATAAGGCATATAAATAGCAGAGAAGGGGAAAGAAGGATGGTAACCACAGAAGCCTGTGTGCACCCAGAGCAGATACATTCTCTCTCACCTCCTGACCTGTGAAAAGTTGAAAGAGGAATGTATTTGAAAAAAGGCTTGATTTAACTTTCCCTACATGTTGGAAGCTAATTTTTGTAGTGGGACAACCCCTTTAGTCTTCCTGAAGACATAAGTATTTCTGAAATCCAAAAATACTAATTCTTCTCTCCCCCATTATCTGCTGACAGGAAAGAGTTGGGAGGCTCCCATATACTATACATTAGATGATTGGCCAGTCATTGCCTTTTAGAATAATCATATTTCACATGTGTCAAAGTTTACCTTTGCCTTTTTACAGAACATGTAAGAGGTGGTAAGCATTGTAAAGAGTTCTGTGAACTTACAAAATTTTCTGAAAATAAACTATTTTTAGTTTGCTGAACAAAAAACTAGTGGGTGGGGTGTGTAGATTATTTTTCATGCTAACATTGATATGCTTTATTTCATGGCTTTGATTTCTCTTGAGAATCCCCGAGTACATGTGTGCCTGGTACAAGTAGGAGAGCTATAATTCTCATTTTTTAGAGATTTACCCAAAGTCTGCTTTCTGTATTTGGTATACACTCCTACCCTTCCTGTGAGGCTTAGCAACTTAATGTCAGAAGATCCAGGGCACCAATTTGCGCATAACTATAGAGCACTCTGTGCCAAGAAGAAAAACACTTAATATTTTAATTTTAAAAGAGCTCCTTATTACAAAATGTGAGCATAGTGATCTATTGTACAACAGGGGTGTCAAACTCATTTTCAATGAGGGCCACATCGGCCTCACGGCATACCTTAAAGGGCCAATGTAATTTTAGAACTGTATAAATGGAATTTCTCCTTAATAGTTGAGCAAGCTATTAAGGATTAGTTACATTTGTACAGTATTACTGTTATACTTAGCTCTTTGAGGGCAACCAGGGAGAATATATTGCCCCTTGTAGATAATAGGTACATATGACCTTGTAGGTAGATAGGTGAGTATAAAGCCCCCAGTAGATGACAGGTATATCTAATCCCTGTAGGTAAATATACAGCTCCCTGTAGATAGGTAGGCATTCAGCTCCCTGTATTTAGGTAGGCATTCAGCGCCCTGTAGATAGGTAGTTATACATGTTCCCTGTAGGTAAGCAGCCCTCTGACTGTACTCATAGCCATTTGCTTATTGCAAACGCAAAATGCAGGGTGGGCCTAGGAAGGGAAAAGAAGGGCACACTGCTGCTATTCATAACACTCCTCCTGTTTAGTTACTGCTACCAGTGTGCCACCATGTTTTCCCCCACTACTGTTTTGGTGACACAAGGAGGGATGGAAGACACTGGCAGCTAAACAGAGACTGTTGAGGTGCCATGACATACCTGCTTCAGCTCTCTCTGTCTCTGTCTTTGCATCTGCTCTCTCTGCTCTCTCTCTTTCACTCCTTTTCTTGCCTCTGCCTCAGGAATGACACTTCGGAGGCAAGCAGGGAACAAGTTTTTACTTGCCGGCCGCCCGCTAAGTATGTAAGTAGGCCAGTGGTGGAGGAGATGCGCCTGCCACTTCGCCGCTCACAGAGTGAAGGCAAGTGACAAGATGACATCTACCGTCTTACCTTCTATGTAAAAATGTGACTCCGAGCTCAGTCCAAGCTCGGCTCAGAAACAAGTGCCGGGCCGGATAATACAAGGCGGCAGGCTGGATTTGGCCCGCGGGCCTCGTGTTTGACACCTGTGCTCTAGATATTTGATCTCATATTTAATCGGCCTATCAGTAACAATCATTGTACACTGTAAGTTTGCCACTAATTTTGCTTCATCCAAATACTCATAACATATAAGGATTTAGAAATTTATTTCTATAGAATCACTTGCAGAGTCCAAGATAAACCTACGTTCTTCACATTTAACACCAGCAAGAAGGTATGTTGTTTTAAAAAGAAATTGTCCTGGATGAATGTAAACTTCCGGATGTCCAGTCTAAGGAAACAAAACTCCAATACGAATGTTGAATCAACTACCTCATCACCATTCTGCAAAGGGCTTCTAGCAAACTCAAGGCTGAAATACCTGCTCTCTGCCACACAATGTTTTCTAGCCCCAACATAAGAGTAGGAATATGTGCCTTGATGTCACAAGTTTTTAGAACTCACTAGCTATTCCACCTTTAACAATAAACATCTTTCTGACTCTAAGGGCGTCATGTATGATCGGGCTTTTCGCCGATTTCTGGCGCATCCTGCGCCTCCCCGGCCCGAATCCGCTGTCAGACACAGGGATGCGATGTTAGGCGCAGCGTTCGCCACTTTCAGCTGCGCCTCGCATAAAGGGGCATGCAATGGGCGCGGTGTGGGCTCAGTGTGGGCGTTCTGGGGCGGGACACAGCGCACTCGAAAACTCCGAGGCATGTATGATCGCGGCTCGGCAAAGTGAGGCGCATTGCAGCGCTCGGCAGCTCCGTCAGGCAGACCTGGTTGATTCTGGTCTAAATGATCCGGCGGAGGCGAAGTGAAGCAAGAACGTAACATGAGAGGAAACATATAGAAGATCGCAAGAGAAATCTCAGCTCTCAGCGCCGTGCGGCATGGAGTATGATTCCGAAAAAATCGCCTTTATAAAGGCGTAAAACATTATCAGAAAAAGAGCTCAAACCTCAAAAATAAAAAATAATTTTAAAAAACTCACTTTCCAAAAATCTAGAACGGCGCAACATTAGGAATTAGGATATTGGAAATTGCCGGGAAATATAGTAATTCAAATTCTGAAAGCTTTTCTCATTGGTCGGCATAAACCAGCCAATCAGAATAGGAGCGACAGTGAACCATTAAAAACCTATGGAGAAATATTGACCAATCAAAATCAAAGGCGGGACAGTTCAAAATACAGTAAAAATGCAGAAAAGAGCTGATTGGTTAAGCTAGCGGGGGCTTGGCTATGCCAGCTAATCAGAGCGCGAGCTACTTGTCCCATTGTAGTCTATGGAGAGATCGGCGCAATGAATTCTCGGCGCTCAGCGCCGTGCGGCATGGAGTATGATAAAAAGAATCATTTTTATTAAGTGTAAAATATTCTCTGAAAAAGAGCTGAAACCTTCTATAAACATAAATCAATTAAATCCCGAACAACGCATTTGTCGCCGAGACCGGCGCTACATAAGGAATTGGGTTATAGAGAATTGCCGGGAAATACAGTAATTCAAATTGTTTAAAGCTCTTCTGATTGGTCAGCATAAACCAGCCAATCAGAATAGGAGCGACAGTGGCCCATTCTAACCTATGGAGTAGTATTGACCAATCAGAATAGGAGCGTCATGGACCCATTATAACCTATGGAGAAATATTGACCAATCATATTCAACGGCGGTACAGTTCAAAATACAGTAAAAAGGCAGAAAAGAGCTGTTTGTTTGAAGCGGCGGGGGCTCGTCCAGCTGAGCCAATCAGAGCGCGAGCTACTTTCTCATTGAGTTCTATGGGGAAAAGAAATTCAGAGCGAGCTCTGTGATTGGCTAATTTAAAAGAGGCGCGGTTATTTGGACCAATGGGAGAGCAAGCGACGCTCCTATGGGTTTTCTAATGCAATCTGGAATAAAACTGTACATGTCCAAAATCAAATGATAAGACTCCAGAAGTTGTACCGATGTATATATAAAATGATCAATAATATGGGGGTAAAGAAAAAAACAAATATTCAATAAAATCATGTTTATTTTCGTTAGCCAAGGATCCATAGTATGGGTGTATCAAAAAATAAAGACATAAACATGATTTTATTGAATTAATATTTTTTTTTCTTTACCATAGGTTAGAATGGGCCACTGACGCTCCTATAAATTTGCTGGTTTATGCCGACCAATGAGAAGAGCTTAAACAATTTAAATTACTGTATTTCCCGGCAATTCTCTATATCCCAATTCCTTATGTAGCGCCGGTCTCGGCGATAAATGCGTTGTTCGGAATTTAATTGATTTATGTTTATAGTAGGTTTCAGCTCTTTTTCAGAGAATATTTTACACTTAATAAAAATGATTTTTTTAATTATACTCCATGCTGCACGGCGCTGAGAGCCGAGATTTCATTGCCCCCATCTCTCCATTGACTACAATGGGACAAGTAGCTCGCGCTCTGATTGGCCGGGATAGCCAAGCCCCCGCTAGCTCAACTAATCAGCTCTTTTCTGCATTTTTACTGTATTTTGAACTGTCCCGCCTTTGATTTTGATTGGTTCTAACTTCTCCATAGGTTATAATGGGTCCCTGTCGTTCCTATTCTGATTGGCCAGGTTTGCCCAGCCCCCGCTAGCTCAACCAATCAGCTCTTTGCTGCATTTTTACTGTATTTTGAACTGTCCCGCCTTTGATTTTGATTGGTCAATACTTCTCCATAGGTTATAATGGTTCACTGTCGCTCCTATTCTAATTGGCTGGCTTCTGCCGACCAATGAGAATAGCTTACAGAATTTGAATTACTGTATTTCCCGGCAATTTCCAATATCCTAATTCCTGATGTTGCGCCGGTCTAGATTTTTGGAAAGTGATTTTATTTATGTATTTTTTTTAGTAGGTTTCAGCTCCTTTTCAGAGAATGTTTGACGCCTTTATAAAAGCGATTTTTTGATTCATACTCCGCACGGACATTTTTAATGATTTCTCGCTGTTTTCCAGCCTGTCTCGAATCGGAATAGATGTTTGGCGCAGTCCCGCACTGTTCCTAAGTCCCGCACTGCGCCCCGCACACTGGCGAGGCGCGGCGGACTTTACATGATATGTATGAGCGCGCCCCGGCGCCGACATAAATGAGGCGAAGATTTCGCCGGAAAACTGCCGGACAGGTGCGCTCCGACGTGGCGAGAATCATACAAGTCGCCCTAAATGTGCAGGTTTAAAGTATATCCAACATTGACCATTTACTTAATTATTTATATCAATTGGATGCAGTGCACCACATTAATGTTACAGTACTTTTAAAAAGGAGCATATGATTTAGTCATGTGCATACTTTGTGGAATACTGAAGGTCCAAACCTCTACACCACATTTTTAACTTATGCAAGGAGTTACATAATGTTGTGTTTTATTAATAAAATAAATGTTCCTGTGTTTCGAAAAACATCCCAGCGATTGCAGCCAGTGACATCACCATTCGGTCTTCACCTGGCCCCGCAGCCATACATAGGCCGCAGTAGTCTCTTGCTGGATGTTAGGACCACTGGTAATGGATCAACTGGACAACCACAATCAATGGTGTAAGCTGCTTCAGGGAGTGGAGACTTGGAGGTTGTCTCCAGAGCGAGTAGTAAGGCAGGTTGTGCTTTCGGCATCAGGAGACCCCCAGGTCATTAGTCCTGGCACAACTTAGTGGTCAGGGACAGGCAGGAAGGTCAAGGCAGGCAGCAGACAAAGCAAGGGACAAATGCAGGAGGTCAGGAATATGATAGAGGCAGACAGGCAAAGAATGTTTTCTCTGAGGCTATACAACCACATAGATCTAGCAAGGACATGGAGGAAGATGCTGGACAAAATAGGGTCAGCCACCAGCGATTAATGAATCACTGGTGCGATGGCACTTTAATTTAACTGAGGCAGTGCGCATGTACCTTAGGGAGCGGGGATGTGCGGACAGGCCAGCAGGAGAAGAGTGGGGAGTGAGGAAAGGCGAGTATGAGTGCGGGAACCAGACATTGCAAGTGCGCCTGAGGTCCGGAGAGTCAGGAAAAGAGACACAAGTGCACCCACAACCCACCATGCGCGCAGCAGGGGCACTTGTAACACTGGATACATTGCATGTGATTTATGCAGCCTGTTATGAATGTTGATGTCATTGGCTGGAATCACAGGGACCAGCCAGGGATCTGGAATGAGTGAGGTTTTTTTTTTCCTACTTGTAATCATCCCCGACAGACTGATGAGCAATTAGTATTTTAGGGACACCCCTTCGAGGGTTGAAAACTTTAATAATTATAATTATTTATATCTACACTGTTATATGTATCATTTGCATATAATACTGAGCATTAGAGATGGGTGAATTGATTCTAACGAAGTTGAGTTCTTTTAGAATTTCAGGAAAACTTCTCTTCAGAACGTAGTCGAAGTTTGGGGTACATCGGGTGAACGAAGTTTGATTTTCATTGATAAAATGGCTTCAAGCACATGGCGTTACATGGGGCAAAGAACTCTGGGAGGAAGAAGGGCATAGCCTGCATGACATGTGCAGAGATGAAGCCAATCAGAGGCCGGCGGGATTCTGTGACGTCACCGAAACTATATAAGTCCGGGGCGACGCGGGGAGCTCAAAACCGCTCTCACTGTACTGATCAGGGAAGGTGCTGCCGCGGCTGATTGTTACTAAAGAACTGATTTTTATACAGCGATTTTTGGGGGGGTTTTTCAGCTTGTCTCAGAGACTGCTTCTCTTAACGTTCTATTTCGATTTTTTGGGGTTTTGGGATCGAAACCCAGTTGTGCGTCCATTTGCAGCTGCATATACATTAAATCCTATCTGCTCACAGCACATTGAATATCCAAGGCGATCTAAGCCAGTTCCTTTGTATTCATTTAAAGAAACTGCGTTTTTACAATACAAATACCACTTCATTTTTGGCTGCTCAATTCTTTGGCGCATTGTAACACGCTACAAAGCTAGTAGTTCGTGGTGGCTCAATTCTTTGGCAAAATTTACATCCGGGGGTTAATTAAGCGTTGTTATTCAGCTGTGGTGACTGCAAGAAACCGTAATTTTCACCGCCAAAATATATACATTTTTCCTGTAGCCTAATTCACAAGCAAAGGTTAATTACAATTTTATCTCTTGTTGTGTAGCGTAAAAACACGGCATTTTAACACGCTACAAAGCTAGTAATTTGTGGTGGCTCAATTCTTTGGCGCAATTTATATTCAAGGGTTAACTAAGTATTTTTCTGCAGTTGCACTCAGTAAAAGAAACTTTCTTTTTCACCGCCACAGAAGAAATTCTGTACATAATTCATATCCGAAGGTTAATTAAGCCTTACATTCAATAAAATACACAGAGTTTTTAAACGGCACATACAAGTCAATTTTCCTTGGCCATTTGTGGAGCGCAATTTATATCCAAGGGTTACCCAAGCTTGTTACTGGGTTCATTTGGAGTTAAATACAGGGTGTATATTTATCATATACAGATATCTTCATCAAACAGTGTCTGCACATTTTAGGACAAACAGCATGTCAGACAGAGAGGTGGCAGGCTCTTCAACCTGCGAGTGGCAGTGCACAAACATTCCTGGAACAGGCCCAGGTCGCAGCACAGAAAGGGGGACTCGCAGCAGGGGTCACTCGGTGAGGCCGGGAACTGCCGCTGTCATCTAGCGGCCCGGTGTGTTGTTCAGCAACCAAGGGTTCTTGATTGGTTGACTAGGTCATCCACTTCCTCCCAGATGCCCATCTCACAAACCCCAGCCAAGGGGTCGGTGGGAACATCAGACACAACCCTTAGTTGGCATGGCCCGGGAGCGGGTCAGCGGCCCTCACCTGCCCTAAACCCCCGCCTCTGTCCCATCCGGTTCCCTCGCCAGAGATCTACTATGTGGTCTGGGCTCAGCGCCACTATATAGCGAGGATGAACAATTGAGAAGGGCAGTCAGCAGCTACTTGGCAGCGAAGAAATGGGGCCAATATCCCCTTCTTCTTGCAGTAGCGGCAAAGTAAAATTTGAGAGTGGCATGGGAGGTCATTTTTGTGGGGGGTCAGCCTCTGCATACCAAACCGGTGATGAGGACAGCAGTGACGATGAAACACAAATAGATAAAGATGTAGCCGACCGCACTTGGGACCCGGTGAGGCAAGGGCTTCATCATCGTCAGGAAAGAGGGCGTCAGCTTGCGCGTCAGGCAGGGGCGCAGCCAGCAAGTGGGTCGTGTGGCCATGAGTCAGCAGGATAGCAGCAGTATGAGGTCGGGAGCCAAGCGACCACGGGGTAAAAAACCCGCTTCGCAGGTCCAACAAAGTACGGCAACAGGGGCCTAGGCGAGCAGCGGCGGCAGAATTCACTCAGTGCGGAGCGTTGGCGGTAAAATCCGATATCGGCGGTGTGGCAGTTCTTTGCTAAGACACCGGGGGAGCCGAATATGGGATATGTAGAATCTGTAAGCAGAAAGTGAAGCGTGGCCAGGGAGCTAACGTTGGCACCAGGGCCCTGCGTCAAAACCTGCAGCATCACCATCCGGTGGCCGGGGAGAAACGTGGCTCAGATGGGGTGGTCCATCCTGCCGCCGAAGCAGCAGTAGCAGCCCCAGGGCACCATGCCATTGCAGCCAGTAAAGGGCTCCACCACCTTTTGCAGAAGGAGCTGTTTCTCTTTGACATCATCCCCCGGGTTCAGATGTTCCTGCTCCTGCTACTCATGGCGCCAGCAGTCGTTCAGCGAGGCGATTGCAAAAGAGACAACAGTATGCGTCCAACTACCCTAAGGTGCAGAAGCTGACCGTACTCCTGTCCAAGTTGTTGGTCTGCAGTCCCTCCTTTCCAAATGTGTGGACTCTGCACCGTTCAGAGAACTAATGGCTTGTCCCAGAGCCCGAGATGGAGAGTTCCAACCAAATTTTTTTTCCAAAAGGCAGTACTAGCACTTCATAAATATGTAAAACAGAGTGGCCAGTCGTTGAGCTTATCGGTTTGTTCCAAGGTGCCTGGCAGTGCGGACGTCTGGAGCTGTAACTACGGTCAGGGCCAGTACATGTCCTGTACGGCCCACTGGGTGAATGTACTTCCGGCCCAGGCACACCAACAACTTGTACAAGAGATGGCGCTTTCTCCTCCACGTTGTCAAACTGCGGCTCCTGCGCCAATGTCCGCCTCCTCCTCCTCCTCCACCACCACCACCACCATCTCAGCCTCCCACAAAGTATGCTCCATCATACCACATGTGTAGGGCACAGCGGTGTCAGGCAGTTCTACACCTGGCTTGCCTCGGCGAACGAAGTCACACAGGGGGGGAAAACTGCTCCGCGTCATCCCAGCAAGAATCGATGTTTGCTTTCTCCGCGCCAACTGCAAATCGGAACCATGGTGACGGACAATGGGAGGAACATGGTGTCCGGCTCACCGAGCAGGGATGGTCCATGCAGCATGCATGGCGCAAGTGTTCAATCTGGTTGAACAAAGGATCCTGCAGTCTTCCACCGATCTTCAAAAAGATTCTGAAAATGGCCAGGAAACGTGCATGCACTTCATCCATTCCTACAAAGCCAGGAACACCCTCCTCGAGTTGCAGCGGCAGAACGGCTCCCCCAACACACTATTATATGCAATGTTTCCACCCGTTGGATTTCCAGCCTGCACATGTTTGACCGACTGTATGAACATAGAAAGGCAATTAACGATTTTTGATGAGCCATGCATAAAGGAGTACTCCCCTGTGTAGATTTGATGTCAGCCAGTGGCAGCTCATGCGTGACACCTGCCGTTTGCTGAGGCCATTCGAGGAGGCCACGTTATTTGTCAGTTGCCTGGACTACGGAATGAATAATGTCATTCCACTGCTTCATGCCCTGGAACAGATGCTGAAAAATCTGTCTGGGCAGGGGACTGGAGACGTGGCGACTATATCTTGCGGCCCCATGAGTCCGCTGGGGGACTGAAATGGAGGAGGAGGAGGAGGACATTGAGCAGAAGCATTTTCTGGTGAAATGAGTGGATTTTCTACCCCGGTGACAAGAGAGGAGGAGCAGGGGCAGCTGGAGGAGGTAAATGGAGATGAGGAAGACGGGGCAGATGACCCGCCCAAGCACCATGGCAGTATACAGTGGAAATGGAGGCAGGGACCCCTCTGAGTCACTTGGCAGATGGCCCGCAGCATGCTGATTTGCCTGGCTAGTGACAGCCGAATAGTCAGCATCCGGCAGAGGGATGACTTCTGGCTCTCCACCCTTTTAGACCCTCGCTACCGGTCCAAAATGGGAGCCTTTTTCCCCGCTATTGAGAGGGAGGACAAACTCAAATACTATAGGGAAATCCTATGTAGTCAGTTGGCGCTGCCTGTGCGGATCGTCCTCCTCTGACAGGTCTGACGGGGGTTCTTCAGCGCTCACGTCTACTGCCGCGGTGCCGGGGAGTGGGGGTCGGGAGTACCACTCCATCAGCAGAACCTAAATTGGGGTAAGTGAGCAGCTTCCTTTACCCCTAGTGAGGAGGGCAGTCCCAGCAGCAGCAGAGCAGGACCTGGAGCAGACCCTGAACCAACAGGTGGTGGGCCTACTTGGACAGCACTCTGCCACCCCAGTTAAAAAGATCCGCTGGACTACTGGGCAGCCAAACTGGATGTTGGCCGCAACTTGCCGGTTTGCAGTGGAGAAGCTTTTTCTTCCCGGCCCGTAGTGTGGCATCAGAGCGGGTGTTCAGTGCGGCGGGGCCATCGTTACCCCAAGGAGAACCCGCTTGTCCACAGGAAATTGGAACGACTGACCTTTTTCAAAAATGAATCAGGCGTGGATCGGCCAGGATTTTCCACACCCAATGCCTTAGGCGTCAGAATACATCAGCCATGACGCCTCACCCAAACTGTGAGAAATGAGTTCTGGGTTCAAACTCCTGCCTCAGCCACTATTCTTGATGCCGCCACCCGCCAGATGCCACACATCTGCTGCCAGTTTCCTCCATCTGCCACCAACCATCTTTACCAGGACTGGTTATTGCCACCCACCTCCACACTCTGTCATTGTGCCACTGTCTGACCCATCTGCTGCTGTGGGTGCTGCCGTGACCTCCACACTGTGTCATTTGTGCCACTCTGTGGCCTACTCCTGTTTTTGCCACCTCCAAAATGTCATTGTGCCACTGTCTGACCTCATGCTGCTGCTGCTGTCACCTCCACTCTCTGTCATTGTGCCACTCAGTGGCCTACTACTGTTTTGCCACCTCCAGAATGTCATTGTGCCACTGTCTGACCTCATGCTACTGCTGCCGTCACCTCCACTCTCTGTCATTGTGCCACCCCAGTGGCCTACTACTGTTTTGCCACCTCCAGAATGTCATTGTGCCACTGTCTGAACCCAATGCTGCTGCTGCCGGTGACCTACACAAATGGTGTCATTGTGCTACTGTCTGACCTCATGCTGCTGCTGCCCTGACCTACACACTGTGTCATTGTGCCACTGTCTGACCTCATGCTGCTGCTGTGGCTGCTGCCGTGAAACCCACACACTGTGTCATTGTCCAATCTGTGGCTACTCCTGTTTTTTGCCAAACCCCCAGAATGTCATTGTTCCATGTCTGACCTCAATGCTGCTGCTGTGGCTGCTGCCGTGACCCACAACACTCTGTCATTGTGCCACTCTGTGGCCTATTCCCGTTTTTTGCCACCTCCAGAATGTCATTGTGCCACTGTCTGACCTCCCTGCCCGCTGCCGCCGTCACCTTCCACTCTCTGTCATTGTGCCACATCAGGGGGCCTACTACTGTTTTGCCACCTCAAGAATGTCATTGTGCCACTGTCTGACCTCATGCTGCTGCTGCTGTGACCTACACACCCGTGTCATTTGTGCCACTGTCTGACCTCATGCTGCTGCTGTGGCTGCTGCCGTGACCTACACACTGTGTTCCATTTTCCAACTCTTTTGGCTACTCCTGTTTTTGCCACCTCCAGAATGTCATTGTTCCACTGTCCCGACCTATGCTGCTGCTGTGGCTTTCTGCCGTGACCTACACACTCTGTCATTGTGCCACGCTGTGGCCTCTTCCTGTTTTTTGCCATCTCCAGCAAGTCATTGTGCCACTGTCTGACCTCATGCTGCTGCCGCCGTCACTCCGCTCTCTGTCATTTTGCCACTCAGGGGCCTACTACTGTTTTGCCACCTCCAGAATGTCATTGTGCCACTGTCTGACCTCATGCTGCTGCTGCCGTGACCTACAAAACTGTGTCATTGTGCCACTGTCTGAAACCCCATGCTGCTGCTGTGGGGCTGCTGCCGTGACCTACATACTGTGTCATTGTCCCACTCTGTGGCCTACTCCTGTTTTTTGGCACCTCCAGAATGTCATTGTGCCACTGTCTGACCTCATGCTGCTGCTGTGGCTGCTGCCGTGACCTCCACACTGTGTCATTGTCCCACTCTGTGGCCTCCTCCCCGTTTTTGCCACCTCCAGAATGTCATTGTGCCACTTTCTGACCTCATGCTGCTCTGTGGCTGCTGCCGTGACCTACACACTCTGTCATTGTGCCACTCTGTGGCCTATTCCGTTTTGCACTCCAGATGTATTGTGCCACTGTTGACCTATGCTGCTGCCGCCACCCCCCCCAATCTCTGTCATTGTGCCACTCAGTTGCCTGCACTGTTTGCCACCTCCCAAAATTTTATTGTGCCCCTGTCTGACTCATGCTGTGCTGCCGTGACCTCAACTGTCATTGTGCCACTTCCCGAACCTGCTGTGTGTCTGCGCCGTGACCTCCAACTCGTGTCATTGTCTCACTCTGTGGCCTATTCTGTTTTTGCCACCTCCAGAATTCATTGTGCCACTGTCTGACCTCATCTGCTTGTGGGTGCTGCCGTGACCTCCACACTGTGTCATTGTCCCACTCTGTGGCCTTCTCCTGTTTTTTCCCCCTCCGAATGTCATTGTGCACTTTCTCTCATTGCTGCTGTGGCTGCTGGGGACCTACACACTCTGTCATTGTGCCACTTGGGGACCTATTCCTGTTTTTGCCACCTCCAGAATGTCATTTTTCCCCTCTGACCTCATGCTGCTGCCCGTACTTCACTTTCATTTGCCACTAAGGCCTCTCTGTTTTGCCACCTCCAGAATTATTGTGCCACTGTCTGACCTCTGATGCTTGCCGTGACCTCAACTGTCTTGTCACTGTCTGACCTATGTGCTGTTGTGGCTGCTGCCGTTTACCTCCACACTGTGTCATTGTCTCACTCTGTGCCTTTCCTGTTTTTTGCCACCTCCAAATGTCATTTGCCCCTGTCTTGACCTCATTGCTGCGGTGCTGCCGTGACCTAACCCCACTGTGTCATTGTGCCACTGTCTGACCTCATGCTGCTGCTTGGCTGCTGCCTGGGGACCTACACACTGTGTCATTGTGCACTTTTTATCATCTGCGCTGTGGCTGCTTGTGACCTACACTCTTTTGTGCCACTGCTGACCTCATTGCTGCTGCTGTGGCTGATGCCATGACCTACACACTGTGTCATTGTGCCGCTCTGTGCTACTCCCGTTTTTTTGCCACCTCCAGAATGTCATTGTGCCACTGTCTGACCTCATGCTGCTGTGGCTGCCGCCGTCACCTCCACACTCTGTAACTGATGTTGCCACCTGAGCCCTCAGCTTGTTTTTTTCCAGCTGTCACTGCCATGACTTTATCAGGCAACATTCCCCCTTCAGTTTTTTGGTCAGTTTTGCCCTCTTAAGTGCCCAGGGAATTTTATAGTGAAGCGATTCTAAGAGCGGCGGCAGTCATGTGCGTGTCATACTAAAACATTGTATGAAGACCAAACCAAGCTCCCTCTGCATATTTAAGCATGGCACAACGTTCTACAGCACCCTGCAGGCTCTGTGCAGCCTGGAAATAGCTGTTTTTTAACGTGATTCATCCCGAAGTAATTCGGAACAAAGTTATTTTTTGCCGAGAAATTCGACGAAGTGAACGAAACGAATTTCGGGAAATTCACCCATCTCTACTGAGCATATAAAAAAATTCACATGTGGAATACATATCATAATGGTATGAATCACCTTCACACCCATTCCTATGATCAGTTTTGATATAATTAATATAAAATCACTATGAATCCAAAAAGAAGGTATCAGAGCATCTTCAAAAAAAAATTATCAACATTTTACCTTATTCTTCAATTTAAAAGTTCATAATAAATAATAATAGTTCACCATGATGCTTACCTGTTTCAGACCCAACGTTGGTGCCCTTTTTTACAGCATAGCTTCAGAGTTACCCGGAAACTTATTTCAAGTGGGTATGGACCAATGAAATACAAATTGTAGTGGTAACTAACCCCCTTGAGCCGTGTCCCCTTTTAATAGAATGAAAATTTTATTGAAAACATTTCAATACCTTCATCTTACCCGCTCCTGTCACCTGCACCTCAAGAACATCTCCAGAATCCGTCCGTTTCTCACCGTGGAAACAACTCAAACTCTCATTACGCTCTTATTCTTTCTCGTTTTGACTATGTATCCCTTGCTTTTTCGTTTTTTCCCACCTGCAAAACTCCCCCTTTTAAATTCTGTCCTAAATGCAGAAACCCGGGCTCTTCTTTCTTCTAGCCCCTATACTAGGGCCTCTCCCCTGTTCAGTCACTCACGGTTCCCCAAATTCAGTACAGGATACAGTAAAAAATTCGCACTCTCACCATAAAACTCCCAACAAAAAACCCCCTGCCCCCCCCCCTAAATCCCCCTTCCCCTCGGTTTTGTCACCACCCAAATCCCTCTCCCGCTCTGTGCTGATATCAGGTTAAAACTCTTAATCATCCGAACCTCCCATGCTCTTCCCCAAAGATTTCACATGTGCGGCCCCCCCCATTTTCTCTGGGAATATCTCCCGGGGGGGCGATCGGGCATTCACAACCCTCATATTTTTAAAGGGGGCCTAAAAAAACATTTTTTTCGGTCGGGCCTCCCAAAAAGACCCCCTAACTCTGTCCCACATCTGTCACTCCCTTCACGGGGCACTAATAGGCATTTAAACTGTATATAAAAGAAATGTCAGGGTGGGGTTCATCCCCATTTTTCATGTAAAACCACCCCCTATTTTTAAACATGGGGGACCATTTTTAAACTTGGCATTTACCGATTTTTAAAACCCATAAAACCCTAATAGATTGTAAGCTCTCACGAGCAGGGGCCCTCCCCTTTTGTTTCTTTTCTGTAAGTACTTTTTAATTTTAAAAGTTTTTCGTTTACCCTTAAATTTGAAAGTGCTGGGGAAATTTTTGTTTGGCTATATAAATAAAGATTATTATTATTTCACCCTGTTTGGTTTACATTTTTTATTGAAATGAATCTGTTTTTAAAAGACTCCCACAACTTTGGGGATTGAAAGTAAGAGAAATGGTAACCTAGACACATATCAGTCCATACAGTATGCCTTTTTTGTGAACCAGTATAATATCACTATTTTTAATTAAACTTAAATATACCTTACTAAAACATGTTTGATACAAGATGAAGCTGTAAGATGTTTGTTGCTGAAAATCCTTATAACACTTCAGGATGAAATACTAAAAAAAATGCATTTGGTACAGTCATTGCTAAATTCATGACAAAAGAAATTTGTTTTTTCTTTGGGTGCAACAGAAAAAAAGCCAGAGTTTGGAGCTAATTTTTAGTTTATGATTTCTTACCACTCATGACCTCAAGGGCTAATGTTAAAGTCATCATAATATAATAATTTCAGACTCCGAGATAGAATAAATAAACACAAATCCACAATACGCTGTGAACTACCACACTTACCAATCCCTGCCCGTTTCTATGAAAAAAGCCACAACATCTCACAATTACGCTTTCCCCCTGGGAAGCGGTTGAAAAAAACCCAGACAGGGGGTTTAAAAGAACTTCTCAAAAAACAGGAGTCCTTTTAGATGCATGAACTTCAAAAACAGAAAAACCCTTGGGTCTTTTAAAAGAGAAAATGAACCCCCAAATTTTATATAATTTTACTAAACCTTTTTTCCCTTAAAATTTTTTCAGACAAAATGAAATGTTCATTATCCTTCAGTTGGTATGGTGGGGTTTCCCTCCCCTTCCTTTTCCCTTTTTATTTCTCCCCAAAATGTCCCTTTTTTCCCCATAATTTTCAAACCCTTTTCCTTTAAAATTTTTTTCACTTCATCTTTTACACATTCTACTACCTTATAGTTTTTCTTTCCTCCCTTTATCCTAAGGGCTTCAACCTCCCAATTCAATTTTTCATTTTTTGTATTTTAAAACCTTTTGGGATTAGACTACCTTTATTTTTCTTTTTACATTAAACTAAATTGAATTTGGGGGATTAAAAAAACGGGGGCGGTTTCCATAAATTTTCCCGGGACTTTGAGCCAAAAAATTAAAAGTAGAAAAAGGGCCCCTCCAAACTTTGGCACCCAAAAATGCCTTTGAATGCGCCAAAGACACTTCTTTTTTGTGCCAAAAGATTTTGGGGGCATTTTTGGGGGCGTGTCGAAACACAATTTTAAAAAATAACACAATTTAAAGATTCTTTTGGGCAAAAATCTAGGCGCAGAACAATTTTTAACAACCCGGAACCCGGTTCAAAGGTGGGTTTCCCCGAGGGCCTGAGTTGTATTTTACACAAAACCTTTTGGGCCCGTATGTATGGGAAATTTTCAAAAAGAAACCCGGTTTCCCTAAAAATTTTTTTGGCACCCTTCTACACTGCCTTAAAACATTTTGAATTTGGGCCCGTTTAGCACCCCGGGTTTTATACTTATACTTAGTCTCGTTCTCTTTTTGGATTTCTTTATAACCAAGTCTTTTTATAATAAAACCCTAAACACCCCCCTTTCTTGTTCCTTTTTTCCCCCCTTTTCCCTTTTCAAAAATAGTTTTATATTTCCCTTTTTTTTTCCTTTTTTATTCATTCTTTTTTTTTTTCTCCAACCCCCACTAATTTCAATTCCTTTTTTCATCTATTTTTTGGGCATCCTTTCTCTTCCCTTTCCCTTTCCCCCTTTCCTTTCCCTTTCTCCCCCCTTTTCCCCCCTCCCCCGGGGTTCCCTTTTTTTACATTTTTTTTGTTCCCTTTTGTATTTTTCCCCTCTATTTCCCCTTATTTCAGGTCCCAAAAACCCCTCTCAAACAAAAATTTCAAAAATGCACTAGACACTTTTCTGTTATTTTTTAAAAAAAAAAAAAAAAAATTTAAATTTTCTGTGCTCCCCCCTTTTTCTTCCCTTTTCGAAAAGCCCGTCAAAGCCAAACTTATTTGGGATCTTTTTAATTAAAACCCCTGGAACCATTCCCCACCCTGCAAAAACCGCGTTTGGTCCCTTTGATCTCTTCAAGCGCAGCACGTAAAACACGTGCGTAAAATAAGACATTCCCTGTACCTCCTGCAATTTTTTTGCTTTCCCCGGGGAAGTTAAACCTTTTTTTTTCAGCATTATAAGCCCCTCTCCATTAAAATTTATACTTTTTATTTCTCCTCATTTTTAAAACGTTACAAAACCCAAAAAATTGAAAAAAGTTTTTTGGGTATTTTTTTTGTGATAAAGCAACACAAAGTTTGCAGGTTAATTTTTTTAAGTATAAGAAAATTTTTATGTGCTTTTCCAAATTTTTGCAATTTAGAAACTGAAAAGTATGGCGTACATATGTATTCAACTCCCTGTACTCTGATACCCCAAAATAAAATCCAATTGCCTTTAGAAATCACCTAATTTGCAAATAGAGTACATCTGTATGTAATTTATTCTCAGTATAACCACAGCTGTTTTGTGAAAGCCTCAGAGGTTTACTAGAGAACATTAGAGAACAAACAGCCTCATGAAAACCAAAGAACACACCAGACAGTTTAGAGATAAAGCTGTGGCAAAGTGTTTCACTGGGTTAGGTTTTTAAAAAATAGCCCATGGTGTGAACATCTCACGGAGATCTTTTCAATACATCATCCATAAATGGAAGGAATATGGCACAACTGCTAACCTAGCAAGACAGGGCCATCAACCTAAACTGGCAGCCCAGATAAGAAGAGCATTAATTAGACAAACAGCCAATAGGCCTAGGATCGCTCTGGAGGAGCTGCAGAAATCTACAGCTCATGTAGGAGAATCTGTCCATAGGAAAACTATTAGTCATGGCCTTTATGGAAGAGTGGCAAGAAGAAGGCCCTTTTTGAAAGCAAGCCATTAAATGTCCCATATACAGTTAGCAAAAAACTATGTAGAGGACACAGAAAGCATGTGGAGGAATGGGCTTTGGTCAGATGAGAACAAAATTTAACTTTTTGGCCTAAATGCAAAATGCTTTGTGACTAGCAAAGCTAACACTGCACGTCACCATGAACACACCATCCCCAATGTGAAGCATGGTGACGGCAGCATCATGCTGTGGGGATGTTTTGATTCTGCAGGGACTGGGAAGCTGGTCAGAGTTAAAAGGAAGATGGAAAAGACTTGAGAATGGGGCGCATGTTCATCTTCCAGTAGGACAGCGACCCTAAACATACTGCCAAAGCTACAATGGAATGGTTTAAATCAAAGCATATTTATCTGTTATAATGATCCAGTCAAAGTCCAGACCTGAATCTTATTGAGAATCCGTGGTAGGACTTAAAAATTGTTGTTCACAAATGTTTGCTATCCAATCTGACTGAGCCAGAGCTATTCTGCAAAGAACAATGGGCAAAAATTCCAGCCTCTAGATGTGCAAAGCAGGTAGAGCCATACCCCAAAAGACTTGCAGCTGTCATTGTAGTTAAAGATGATACAACAAATATTGACTCAGGGCTCTGAATACAAATACACGCCACACTTTTCAGTTTTTTCATTTGCAACAATTTGGAAAAGCACATATCAATTTCTTAACACTTTACAATATACTTTCTGCTTTTTGATGCTTTATCATATAAAATACATTTAAGTTTATAGCTATAGTATTTAAAAATAAGGAAAGTTCAAGAGGTATGAATACTTTTGCAACCACTGTATGAAGATAAAGTAATTTAGGATTAGGATGAACTTTTGGACCATGTGTAATATAATTAAAGAACACTAATCATTCTATAGTCAATTTATTATATGGAGGTCTCAGCAAAACTTTCCACTTAAATGTGGTACAGTAGAACATCAAACTGATAAGACACCCTGGACTTTTCTCAAAACTTAGACCACCAACCTTTCTCAACACTGCCACTCTGCCACAACATGTCTGAAGTCATAATCCATAATCCACAGCCCTCCCACTTTATTGCACCAACAACAGCAACAAATCAACTGAGAGCTCCCAACATCTCATTTTAGGGGGCTTCACTGCTTCATACAAAATCACTCAGCTTCAAACCTTCTAATTCTTCATGTACAGTACTGACTATTTGATAAACAAGTAGGCCTCACAGCTATTTGTCTAGGCTGAATGCTGTGCCAAAGCCATCAGGGTCTATTAACATGCTGAGGTCATACTGTGGTTTTTACCACAATTTTTACAAAACCATGACATTCTGCTATGAGTTAGCAATTCTGGTGGCCAAAACCACAATCATACTGCATTATGTAAATGGTGTTGGTTGGTCAGTCCGACAGTTGTAGGGGTTGAGCAAGTATGTTACTATGGGCATATATGTTTTAGTGAGAACACAGAAGGAGAAAGAGGGGCTGCTTAGCAGCTGTTGAGGTCCACATCAGTAGCAACACACCATCAGGAATACAGCAATAGCCAAGCAATCCTATTCGTTTGTCACATTGTACAAGTTAAACATCTATGGAATTTTGTAGAGCAGAGGGGAAGCAAACTTCTGAGTAAAACTAGCATCAGCCCCCGCAGGAAGGGACAAAGAACATTTGTCAGCCAAGCCAGGAAAGGGCCATGGGAGCAATTCAAGCAGGCAGCTGTAGGCCACGGTGACGATAAACTGGAGCCCGTAAACTCTACAGCTACCAGCTGCCACGGTTCTCAATGGCTGCTTGCTGGTAGTTGTTTATACTAGCAACTGTTCACGAAGGACCTAGCAGCTGCAGACTTGAGAGATATGTAAGGCCACATCTGAAATGGAAGAATCGTCAGGCTACTAAAACCACATGACTTCCTTCCAGCACATGAGATCATACTGTGGCCTGCCACAGGACTGTAGTAAGACTGAAGCATTCAGATATCCTACCAAATCCAGCACCAGTGCTCTGGTCTGCCTTTACCCCCAACACACACAACAGTGATAAGTTTAGTTTATTTTCCTATTTTATTAACATACATAGCGATGACAAACATTCTCAATGACTAAAGAGACTTCTTTAAGATGACAGAAAATTTGTGCCCTTTTTATAATCCTCTTCTGTATCATTGGAATCTTATTGTGAACAAAGGGGCCAATCTGGACAACTTCAAAGTTTATGAAGATGACAGAGTGAGGTAAAGACCCAGCTAGACTTTCCTTCATCTGGGGCAAGTAATTTTGCTGCATTAGTCCTGTGTCTAATACCCTGGCCAAGGTAGATTGGCATGTTGTTATACTTCCTTGGAACTAAGTCCAGTGCATATTTTTTGACAGCTTTTATCTTCCTTAGCTATGTCTTAGATTAAGGGCGCTTTCATACAGAGTCTTTTTGGTGCTTTTTTATGTGTTTTTTTTGTTTTGTTTTGCAGAAATACACAGCGTAAATTGCTGTGTATTTCTGCAAAAAAAAGCATCAAAAAATGCACCAAAAACTGCCCCATGTGAGAGCACCCTAAAGCATTCATGGCATCACTTCAGTAGGTTAAGTAATTAACAAGCATTACATTTCAAACCCTTAAGCACCAGGACTGAAAAGCTACTTTTTTTTTTTAGTTTTTAGCTATCTGTGTTTTAATAGTTAAAACTTTTTTGTATTTTCACTGACGCTGTTGTATAAGGACTTAGGGCATAGTTTGAGTTTACACTTTAATTACTGCCTTTTTATTTTTGTAGCTTGAACATGCGTTTTTTCTGAATTTTTAAAATAATTTTTACATATTACATTTCACATTAAATAACCCGTTAGATTAATGTCAGGGACTGTCGGGGACACACACAAAGACACGGACAAGTGGGCCCTGACACTGGTCCCAGCCCCTGTCCCTGCCTTTTGGGGAACCCGACTCCTTAATAGGCCGGCCCCAACCAGAAGACTAATAACTGCACTGCGCAAAGTGCAACATAGACAGGGACAAACAAACACAGAACACAAAAATGTAGTCGGGCAGTCCAAGTCGGTAACGGAACGGCAGCGAGGTACAGAATCATGAGACAAAGGGGTAACCGGAGTCAGAGAAACACAGAGAGTAACAAGAAAAGTGCAGGCGAACTATAGGGCAATGAACCAATATAGCAGGCAAAGCAGGAAGGAAGCAGAGAACTTATATAGGAACAGAAGAAAGGTAGAACTGAGGCAATAGGCAGAAGGAACAAAAGACCAGATAGGAGAAGAAAGCTGTCACTCAAGAAGGAAGAAAGTTAACCAAGAGTGTGCTGGAAGATTCCTGGCCACGGGCGTTGGCCAGGAATCAATTGGCACCCAGAACAGATAAACCCAGTTCACACAGTAATGTGAAACACAGTATTAGGTCGAAAACCATGGTTTACGTCGTACCGGCCGTGGCCTGCGACCAGAGCTAAAAGCCAGGGGTGTTTTAGGCACAATCATGACAATTAATGTTACAGATTATAATGGTTTGAAGATACCTAACATATGTAGGGTTTTTTATGTAATGTATGCACAATAATTTTTTATGAAATATTTATTTTTGTTTTATTATTCATTGTATTTATTTTTCCACACTTTTTTATGTTTGTTACTTTTTTAAATTCCATTTAAGTTAAAATATGATACACTTTTCTTTACACTTAGTAATGTATTAGCATAATCCTGTTAGGATCAATCTATTAAACATACGGTATGTCAATCTCAAGGTCCACAAGTCAAATCCCGCCCGCTACGTCATTAATGTGACCCTCCAGAGCTTAGACATAGCAAACAGTGATGGGCACAGAAGGACTGGTTCACTACTTTACTTGGGGGATGCAGCACATTGCAGAGGCGGTTGTGCCAGCACAGGTAGTGGGCGTTCTCTGAAGTTCTAGCATACACCTTCACACTGCTCTATTCAGCAACTCACTGGTGGTGGCACAGCTTGGGCTGCGCTAACAAGGCACCCTAACCACCCTCCAAGGTAAGAAGCATGGCACTAAAGAGATTGAAGGGGTTGGCTATTATGCAATCTTGAATGACACATTGGCTTTTTGATGACCATGTGGTGTATCATAACATCTATAATGGAAGATTTTGAATTATTTTCTAGCATCCTAGAAATAGGTACATACATCACAGAAAGTCTGCTGGGACACTTCCATGTGATGTCTCAGGTTGTTTAACACTGTTGTTACATTGATACAGTATAATAGTTACAACCAGCCCTTTGAGGGCAGCCATAATGCTGATGTGGCTCTTGGTGAAAATGAGCTTGACATTGCTGATACAGTAGATAAGACAAGTTAATGCTACTGTATTCAGTAGGTTCTCATATTGAAAACTAATAGCTCACAGCTATGGTACCTGTTTCTGTTTTTTAAGACAGGTTATCCCTTATGTACTCATCTCCTGTATAGATAGTTGATGCTCAACAAATTGGAATGCAGCCTAGCTGACATCACCGGAGGAGTGGAGTCTGTTGACGTCATCCAACACATTTCTATGCTGAGATATAATTTCTCATCCCAGCTCATTAGAGATATGGATTCATGGAAAAGACTTTAGTTCCTCAGGTAACTGGTTGTTTTCCGGCGATTACTTCTTGATCAAAATGCAGACATTTGAGAACGTAAGACAACAATCTATGGTAAAAGGCCTTATCTGGATGACACGGGAAGCACTTACTGAAGTTTATAAGAAAAACATGAGTGCAGGAAGTTGACCAGTCTATTTTATCTATGTAGAAAATTAGAAGCAAACAATTTGGAGTGCTCATTGGAGTGGCAGAAGGCAGATAAATATATAAAAGTGAGATCAAACAGATTCTTTGTGGGTGGAATCATTATCCTCTGTGAAACCGAGATTACCATTACCTTTCAAAAGGTTGAGCTTAGAGTATCTAGAAGCAAATGGCAGATTTACACAAACATAAAAGGGCCTTACTATGAGACGGTTTGTAAGCGAAGACTGGATTCCACACTTTAGAAAGGGAAATTGTGCATTCTCAAGGGAGGTTTCATCAGGATTAGTTTTATACAATGCCTATTTTATTCAAAGAGAACTGCCATGTGAAGAACAACCTGGCATTTAGGACTTGTCTATCTGTTCCTATCAACTAAAAGAGAATGCTGTCATAATGGGCTTTATGTGTATGTTATCCTCAATGGGAATTATCATAACTTCTGTATAAACTTTTAAATACTTATTAGGTCTAAAAACAGACTTACAATAAAATACAAACTGCATGGAGTTACAATTTATGCCACTTATTAGACTCTATAGACAGAATATACACAAAGCTTGTAATATTTAATAATCCAGAAAATCTGATAATCTGACCATTTCCATCTATAGTATCAGAGGCAGAAAACTGAGCAAAGAGAATCAATTTCTGTTAAAAAAAAAAACAGATGTCGTATGAGGATTTTATTCTTGTCTTCTTAAACAAGTAATTTTTTATATTTTTAATGGCAATACCATAATACAGAATATGTAAAGGGAACCTGTCACATAGGTTATGCTTCCCTTGCTGAGGACAGCACAAGCCAGTGTCAGACCTGCTGTTCCGAGCATTGTTCCCCTTATTCTGTAAGATACAGCATTTTTAGAGCATTTACCCCTCAAATCTTATTCATGAGCAGGTGTTAGCCCCGCCCTCTAAAGGATAGTCCCACCCACTGACAGTTATTCACATGTTTCTACCTATTCAAAGTAATATTCAAAGAAGATCGCAGCACTCCAAAATGGCAAAAAAAATGAACAAAACTTTATTCCAACATGTCCAGTGACGACGTTTCGGCTCCAAAGCCTTTTTCAAGTCTTTAAAATGGCTTTGGAGCCGAAACGTCGTCACTGGACATGTTGAAATAAAGTTTTGTTAATTTTTTTGTCATTTTGGAGTGCTGCGATCTTCTTTGGATATTTATGGGACTGGAGACTCTGACAGAAAAAAGAGATAATAATAGGAATATAGAAAACCGTCTCACAGATCAAAAGAAAAATTCCTAAAACAATACTCTTTAATAGATATGCATTAAAATAATTATCCTTTATATATAAAAATGGCCTCACACATATAGCCACTATACAAATATGCAACTGTATATGTATAAAGTACCCGGTGTATATCAGTACCTAAATACAAAAGTAAGTGGTCAATGTCTAGCTAATCACAGCAAAAAAGACATTGTACCAAATACCTATTAGCAGGGAGAAGTGCCCCTATAAGAGGGAGGAAAATGTGGTCAAAAATGTGGTCAAAAACTCACGGTTCTGAAGACCTTGTCACAATAGACTCCGTTGCCCCATTGGACCAGTATATACCATATAATAGAAAAAGCACTATCGCTATCACTATACTAGTTCTATCCAGATAGAGCACTCGCCCCGAAAAGGGCGACCCCACCTCTCGGCGACTCACTCTAACTAACTAAATTATACAGTAACATACATAAAGAACACAGACATAAGTCCCGACGCGTTCCCCCAAGATATGGTTCATCAGGGGATAATAATTATACATCTGTGATGAGAGATGATGATGGTCCAAGTGATGGCATGATGAGGCCATAAGTAAGTGCCAGACAGTATATCACTTATATACCCACCCCTATTAACCAAATAAACTACTCAGCCAATCCAATGCCACTTTACTCACCAATGATACAGGAGCAAAGTCCTTGCACATGCTCAATAGCAAAACAAAGACGCCAAATACCACATGTTCCGCGCGCCTCCCGGTCCGCCAAATCGGAAGTGACAAACCGGAAGTGACAAACCGGAAGTGGCAAAACGAAAGTAAGTCACTTCAGCACGTGCGCCCCAAATAGGAACTAGACTGGCGAAACGAGTGCAAACGCGCACGCGCCCCGGTCCCCGCCGCGCAACTAGCAAACCAGTGCACACGCTCCCCATAGACAAGGGCGCACTCGGGAGCCTCAACTATACAGATAATACACTGAAACGTAAAGGAAGATTTCCTCCTAGCGATCACACAGCCGTGCGCCGCAAATGAATCCTCCGCCTGGCTGCAGTATAAATCACTCTTCTTTATTAAATTTGTAAAAGACAGCCAACTGACAAACTACACGCAGTATACAGACTGACGCGTTTCGGGCTTGTTAGCCCTTGTTCACAGTGAACAAGGGCTAGCAAGCCCGAAACGCGTCAGTCTGTATACTGCGTGTAGTTTGTCAGTTGGCTGTCTTTACAAATTTAATAAAGAAGAGTGATTTATACTGCAGCCAAGGCGGAGATTCATTTGCGGCGCACGGCTGTGTGATCGCTAGGAGGAATCTTCCTTTACGTTTCAGTGTGTTAGCTGCTTGGCCGGCGGCGAGCCAGGAACTGCGATCACTCCCACACTGAGGTCCTGCAGTGATCATGACTGTCCTGAAGGAGAAGGTGAGCCCCATTTCTACCTAATATGGTTGGGCGTCTATACAGATAATACGTTGGACAGAATAGCATAATGGTGACAGGAGGCTTATCATCAAGACTCAATATCGAGTACACAAGGTTACGTTAAATAATCCAATGGATATAAACTACCAATAGTTAAGGCTAAGTAAAATAAAGTGATGGGCAATAAGACAAAAAAGATATAGAAATATTATATACTCTTGGTCTTAATGAAAACCTGCAATTTGGCTGTTTTTTATAATATTTTTCATAATTTCAGTTTTGTTTTTTTTTTGGTCCTTTTCTTTGGATTCTGTTGATAGGGTAATCAGTTGAGAATATCATACCATGTGTTGGGTATAGTCTCTTTATTATCAATACTGTCAGAGTATATAATATTTCTATATCTTTTTTTGTCTTATTGACCATCACTTTATTTTACTTATCCTAAAATATAGGTAGTTTATATCCATTGGATTATTTAACGTATCCTTGTGTTCTCGATATTGATTCTTTTTGATAAGCCTACTGTTACTTGGGTCTCCATTATGCTATTCTGTCCAACGTATGTATATTTGGGGCGCCCGAGTGCGCCCTTGTCTATGGGGCGCGTGTGCACTGGTTTGCTAGTTGCACGTGCGCGTTTTCACTCGTTTCGCCAGTCTAGTTCCTATTTGGGGCGCACGTGCTGAAGTGAATTACTTTCGTTTTGCCACTTCCGGTTTGCCACTTCCGGTTTGCCACTTCCGGTTTGGTGGAACGGGAGGCGCGCGGAACATGTGGTGTTTGGCGTCTTTGTTTTGCTATTGAGCATGTGCAAGGACTTTACTCCTGTATCATTGGTGAGTAAAGTGCCATTGGATTGGCTGAGTAGTTTATTTGGTTAATAGGGGTGGGTATATAAGTGATATACTGTCTGGCACTTACTTATGGCCTCATCATGCCATCACTTGGACCATCATCATCTCTCATCACAGATGTATAATTATTATCCCCTGATGAACCATATCTTGGGGAAACGCGTTGGGACTTATGTCTGTGTTCTTTATGTATGTTACTGTATAATTTAGTTAGTTAGAGTGAGTCGCCGAGAGGTGGGGTCGCCCTTTTCGGGGCGAGTGCTCTATCTGGATAGGACTAGTATAGTGATAGCGATAGTGCTTTTTCTATTATATGGTATATACTGGTCCAATGGGGCAACGGAGTCTATTGTGACAAGGTCTTCAGAACCGTGAGTTTTTGACCACATTTTTGACCACATTTTCCTCCCTCTTATAGGGGCACTTCTCCCTGCTAATAGGTATTTGGTACGGCGCCAATCCGTGGCAAAATAAGCCGTGTGAACGAGGCCTAGCTCTCCAGGGCTGTAAATAATGGTTTCCACAGTAGATTGGTTTTCCCAACAACCACACTGCCACTCTCATTGTAGACTGCAAAACTATTTCCCAAAAAGTGTGCAAAATTGATATCAACTTATCAAAACAGACTTAGGCGGTCCAATGACAATCCGCATCCCAGTAGACTGAAATGGAAATTTGTAAACCCAGTCCATACTATGAACTACATTAGATCCACACCACAGAAGAATATGGGACAAATTTCAGAAACTGCAGTGAGTAGAAAGGACATAGATCAGCCCCATGATGAAATCTGCTACATATACAGTCAATAGCCATGGCAGAAAACCACGGCTATTGCCTTAAAATTCTGCTACAGGACCACATGATGGATTTTTTCGACAGATAAATACATTGGACCTCATTTATTTACTACTGTCTAACAGTAAGACTGTCTTTGTTGCCCATTGCAATCAATCAGAGCTCAGCTTTCATCTTTCCAGAGCAGTATAAGAAATGAAAGCTGAGCTCTGATTGAATGTTATAGGCAACAAAGACAGTCTCATTGTAAGGCCGTGTTCACACGGCTTATTCCCGACGGATTTGTGCGCGCACAAATCTGTCGTGAATAAGGGGCGGGATGGGGGTGGGGCCGGAGCGCGGCGGGGGCGCCACTACCCGGCCCCATAGACAATGCAGTGGCTCAGCGCCACTATATAGCGAGGATGAACAATTTGAGGATGGAAGTCAGCAGATACTTGGCAGCGAAGAAATGGGGCCAATATCCCCTGCTTCTTGCAGTAGGCGGCAAAGTATAGATGTGGAGAGTGGCATGGGAGGTCATGTTGTGAAGGGTTAGCCTCTGCATACCAAGACCTGTGATGAGGACAGCAGTGACGATGAAACACAAATAGATGATGACCGCACTTGGGAGCCGGGTGAGGCAAGGACTTCATCATCGTCAGGAGAAGAGGGCGTCAGCTTTCGCATCAGGCAGCGGCGCAGCCAGCATGTGGGTCGTGTGGCCGTGAGTCAGCAGGATAGCAGCAGTGTGAGGTCGGGAGCCAAGCGGCCAAGGGGTAAAAAACCCGCTTCGCAGGTCCAAGAAAGTAGCGGCACAGGGGCTCAGCGAGGCAGCGGCGGCAGTAGTCACTCAGTGCGGAGCGTTGGCGGTAAAATCCGATACTCGGCGGTGTGGCAGTTCTTTGCTAAGACACCGGAGGAGCCGAATATGGGTATATGTAGAATCTGTAAGCAGAAAGTGAAGCGTGGCCAGAGAGCTAACGTTGGCACCACAGCCCTGCGTCAACACATGCAGCGTCACCATCCGGTGGCCTGGGAGAAACGTGGCTCAGATGTGGTGGTCCATTCTGCCGCCACCGCAGCAGCAGCACCCAGTGGCACGCATTCCATTGCAGCCAGTCAAGGCTCCACCACCTCTGCAGAAGGGAGCTGTTTCTCTTTGACATCATCTCCCGGTCCAGATGCTTCTGCTCCTCGCTACTCATGGTGCCAGCAGTCGTTCAGCGAGGCGATTGCAAAGAGACAACAGTATGCGTCCAACCATCCTAAGGTGCAGAAGCTGACCGTACTCCTGTCCAAGTTGTTGGTGCTGCAGTCCCTCCCTTTCCAAATCTTGGACTCTGCACCATTCAGAGAACTAATGGCTTGTGCCGATCCGATATGGAGAGTTCCAAGCCCTAATTTCTTTTCAAAAAAGGCAGAACCAGCACTTCATAAATATGTAGAACAGAAGGTGGGCCAGTCCTTGAGCTTATCGGTTTGTTCCAAGGTGCACGGCAGCGCGGACGTCTGGAGCTTTAACTACGGTCAGGGCCAGTACATGTCCTTTATGGCCCACTGGGTGAATGTGCTTCCGGCCCAGGCACACCAACAACTTGGACAGGAGACGCCGCTTTCTCCTCCACGTTGTCAAACTGCGGCTCCTGCGCCAATGTCCGCCTCCTCCTCCTCCACCACCATCTTAGCCTCCACAAGTACTGCTCCATCATACCACATGTGTAGGGCACAGCGGTGTCACGCAGTTCTACACCTGGCTTGCCTCGGCGAACGAAGTCCCACAGGGGAGGAACTGCTCCGCGTCATGCAGCAAGAAATCGATGTGTGGCTTTCTCCGCGGCAACTGCAAATCGGAACCATGGGGGACGGAAAGGGAAGGGGGAACGCGTTTTGCCCCGAGGGAAGGGGATGGTCCAGCGCCCTGCAGGGCACACGTGTTCAATCGGGTTTTGGGGGAAAAATTTCCTGAATTTTTTCCACCGTCTTCAAACTTTCTGAAAATGGCCCGGGAAATTGATGCATTTTATCCATTCCTACAAAGCCGGGAAAACCCCCTCCTCGATTTTTGCGGGGGCAAAACGGCCCCCCCCAACCCACTCTGATATGCGATGTTTCCCCCGGGTTGGAATTCCAGCCTCACATGTTGGACCGACGTATGAACAAGAAAGGCCATTAAGATTTTTTGATGATCCAGGCGGACGGGAGACCCCCTCTGTGTAATTTTTGATTCAGCCCAGTGGCAGCTCATGTTGACACCTGCCGTTGGTTGAGGCCCCTTCGAGGACCCCAGTTATTTGTCGTCGCCAGGACTATGGGATGAAAAACTTCTTTCCATGTTCATTCCTGGAACAGATGCTGAAAAATCTGTCGGGGGCAGGGGGACTGGAACGTGGGTACATCCGCGGCCACATGATTCCGGGTGGGGACTAAAATAAAGGAGGGGAGGACAGGGGCAGAAGCATTGTCTGGTGAAATAAGTTTTTTTTCTCCCCGGTGTAAAGAGAGGAGGAGCAGGTGCAGTGGGGAGTAGAGGGAGAGAGGGAAAACGAGGCAGATGACCCCCCAACACCGGGAGTTTACAGTGGAGATGGGGGCAGGGTAACCCTCGGGGTCACTTTTGAGTCCCGCAGCATGGATTTGCCCGGGAGTGACAGCCGAATGTCAGCTTCCCGGCAGAGGGATAACTTCGGCTCTCCACCCCATTGGACCCCCGCACCGGGCCAAAATGGGACCTTTTTCCCGCTATTGAGAGGGAGGGCAAACTCAAAAACTATAGGGAAATCCTCGTAGTCAGTTGGGAAGCTGCCCATGTGCGGCATCGTCCCTCCTCTGACAGGTTTTGACAGGGGGTTCTTCAGCGTCTCGTACTATGCCGCGGGGCTGCCGGGAGGTAAGAAGGTGCAGGGGCGGTGGAGCAGTACCAGCTCCATCAGCTGCAACTAAGTCGGAGTCTACTGATGAGCAGCTTCCTTCACCGCCTAGTGTAGGTGGGCAGTCGCCAGTCAGCAGCTGCAGCAGCAGCAGGACCTGGAGCAGACCCTGCCCAACAGGTGTGTGGCCTACTTGGGAATGCACTCTGCCATCCCTTGTTAGAAGATCCGCTGGACTACTGGCCAGCCAAAACGGATGTGTGGCCGCAATCGTGCGAGGTTGCAGTGGAGATGCTGTCCTGCCGCCGGCCAGTAGTGTGGCATCAGAGCGAGGTGTTTCAGTGTGGCGGGCGGCCATCGTTACCCCAAGGAGCACCCCTTCTTGTCACGGGAAATGTGGGAAGACTGACCTTTGTCAAGAGAATCAGGCGTGGATCGGCCAGGATTTCCACACACCAATGCCTTAGGCGTCAGACTACTGCCGCCATGGGACGCGCTCACCAAACTCTGTAGAAATGAAGTCTGGGTTCAAACTACCTGCCCCTCTGCCACTTATTCGGATGCAGCCACCCGCCTGATGGCCACACATTGCTGACAGTTTCTCCCATCTGCCACCTACCATCTTTTCGGGACTGGTATTGCCTCTTCCACCCTCCACACTCTGTCATTGTGCCCACTGTCTGACCTATGCTTGCCTGCTGTGGCTGCTGCCGTGACCTCCACACGGTGTCATTGTGCCACTCTCTGTCTCATGATGTTGCTCCTGCCTCCGTCACCTCCACTCTCTGTTCATTCGGGCCACTCTGTGGCCTACCAAGTTTTTGCCACCTCAGAATGTGATTGTGCACTTTCTAACCTCTGCTGCTTGCTGTGGCTGCTGCCGTGACCTAGACACTGTTGTATCTGTGCCACTGTCTGACCTCATGTGCTGCTGTGGCGCTGCACGTGACCTAACTACTGTGTCATTGTGCACTGTATGACCTCTTGGGCTGCTGTGGATGACTGGCCGTGACCTCCACACTGTGTCATTGTGCCACGGTCTGACCTCGATGCTGCTGATGTGGCTGCTGCCGCTGATCTTAACACTGTGTAATTGTCCCACTCTGTGCCTACGCCTGTTTTTGCCACCTCCTGAATGTCATTGTGCCACTGCTGACTCATGCTTGCTGCTGTGGCTGCTGCCGTTGATCCTCCACTCTGTGTCTTGTGCCACTGTCTGACCGCATGATGCTTGCTGTGGCTGCTGCGTGACCTCCAACACTATGTCCGTTGTTGCCTCTGTGCTGACCTCCTGTTGCTGTTGTGGGCTGCGTGCCGTTGGACCTCACAATGTGTCATTGTGCACACTGCCTGACCTCATGCTGCTGCTTCGTGGCTGCTGCCGTGACATCCACACTGTGGCATTGTGCCACTGTTGACCTCGATGCTGCTGCCTGTGGCTGCTGCCGTGTCCTACACACTGTTGACATTGTGCCACTGTATGACACTCATGCTGCCTGGGGGCTGCTGCCGTGACCTTACACTGTGGTCATTGTCCCATTCTGTGGCCTACTCCTGTTTTTGCAACCTCCAGAATGTCATGGTGCCCACGGCCTGAACCTCATGATGTGCTGTGGCTGCTGCCGTGACCTCCACACTCTGTCATTGTGCCACTGTTCTGACCTCATGTGCTGCTGTGGCTGTGCCGTGACCTCCACACTCTGTATGTGCCACTGTTTGACTCTTTGCTGTGCTGTGGCTGGTGCGTGACCCTCCACAACTCTGTCATTGTGCCATGGTCTGACCTCAGGCTGCTGCTGTGGCTGCTGCCATGACCTCACACTGTGTCTTTTTTTGGTTTTGGGGGCCACTGTCTGACCTCATGCTGTGCTGTGGCTGCTGCCATTGACCTCACACACTGTGTCATTTCCCATCTGTGGCATGAACAACCCCTAATCCTGTTTTTGCCACCTCCAGAATGTCTTGTGGCCACTGCCTGCAACTGATGCTGCTTGCTGTGGCTGCTGCTGTTGACCCCCACTCTCTTTCATTGCCCACTCTGTGGCCTACTCCTGCTTTTGCTTCCTCCAGATGTCATTGTGCCAAGCATGTCCTCATGCTGCTGCGGTGGCTGCTGCCGGGACCTCCACACTGTGACATTGTGCCAATGTTCTGACCTCATGCGGCTGCACTGTGGCTGCTGCACGTGACCTCCACACTGTGTCATTGTCCCACTCTGTGGCCTCTCTGTTTTTGCTACCTCAGAATGTCATTGTTCCACTGCTGACTCATGCTGCTGCTGTGGCTGCTTGCCGTGACCTCAACACTCTGTCATTGTGCCACTATGACTCATGCTGCTGATGTGGCTGCGTGCCCGGACCTACTCATGTGTCATTGTGCCACGGTCGGACCTCATGCTGCTGCTGTGGCTGGCTGCCTCGTGTGCAACCTCTTACACTCTGTCTTTGTGCCATCTACTGACCTTCATGCTTGCTGCTGTGTCTGCTGCCGTGACCTACACACGTGTCATTGCTGCCACTGTCCTGGACATCATGCTGCTGCTCGTGGCTGGCGGCCGTGACTACACACTTGTCATTGTGCCACTGGTCTATGACCTCAGCTGCTGCTGTGGTTGCTGCCGTTGACCTCCACACTCTTGTCATTGTCCCACTCTGTGGCCTACTCCTGTTTTTGCCACCTCCAGAATGTCATTGTGCCACTGCCTGACCTCATGCTGCTGCTGTGGCTGCTGCCGGGTACTCCGACACTCTGTCATTGTGCCATGTCTGACCTCATGTGATGCTGTGGCTGCTGCCATGACCTTCCACACTGTGTCTTTGTGCCACTGTCTGACTCAGGACTGCTGCTGTGGCTGCTGCCGATGACCTCCTCATGTGTTCATTGTCCACCTCTGTGGCTATCTGTTTTTGCCACCTTCCAGACTGCATTGTGCCACTGCCTGACCTGATGCTGCTGCTTGTGGCTGTGCGTGACCCCACACTCTGTCATTGTCCCACTCTTGTGGCCTATCCTGTTTTTGCCACCTTCCCGACATGTCATTGTGCACTGCGCTGACCTCATGCTGCTGCTGTGCTGCTGCCGTTGACTCCACACTCTGTCATTGGGCCACGGTCTGACCTCATTGCTGCTGCTGTGGCTGCTGCAGTGACCTCCACACCAGTGTCATTTGTGCACTGCTGTCCTCATGCTCTTGCTGTGGCTGATGACCGTGACCTACACCACTTGTCATTGTGCCCACTTCTGACCTTCATGCTGCTGCTGTGGCTGCTGGCCTTGGACCTACACACTATGTCATTGTTGCCACTGTCTGACCTCATGCTGCTGCTAGGGGTGCTTGCCGTGCCTACACGCTGTGTCAATTGTGCCACTGTCTGACCTCATGTTGCTGCTTGTGGCTGCATGCT
Source organism: Phyllomedusa bahiana (assembly GCA_025379985.1). Taxonomy (NCBI): domain Eukaryota; kingdom Metazoa; phylum Chordata; class Amphibia; order Anura; family Hylidae; genus Phyllomedusa; species Phyllomedusa bahiana. The sequence continues at coordinate 99,208 of JAODAL010009356.1, forward strand.
GGGACGCTACCCATTTTGTCATTGTGCCACTGTTGACATCATGCTGCTGCTGTGGCTTGATGCCCATGACCTACACACTCTGCATTTGTGCCACTTTCTGACCTCCATCTGCTGCTGTGGTGCTGCCGTGCCTCCACACTGTCTAAATTACCATACCACTTGTCATTGTTGCATCTCTTTGCCTTTTCCTGTTTTTGCCACTCCAGAATGTCATTGTGCCACTGTCTGACCTCATGCTGCTGTGCTGCGCTGTCACCTCCTCACTGTCACTAATTTCGCCACCTGAGCTCCTCAGCTTGTTTTTTACCAGCTTTCTCTGGCATGACTTTATCTCGGCAACTTCCCGCTTCAGTTTTTGGTCAGTTTTTGACCCTCTTAATGTGCCCAGGGAAGTTTATAGTGAAGAGATTCTAAGAGTGGCGGCAGTCATCTGCGTGTCATACTAAAACACAACATTTTATGAAGACCAAACCAAGCTCCCTCTGCATATTTAAGGATGGCACAACGTTCTACAGCACCCTGCAGGCTCTGTGCAGCCTGGAAATAGCTGTTTTTTAAGGTGATTCGTCCCAAAGTAATTCGGAACGAAGTTATTTTTTGCCGAGAAAGTCGGCGAAGTGAACGAAACGAATTTCGGGAAATTCGCCCATCTCTAATAATATCCCAAAAATATAAAAATATCTCCTATAAAATTTAATAGAATCTAAAACTAGCTTTACATTAAATAACCCACTGTTGTTGTTGTTGTTCAGATTTTAGAATTTTTAATTTTTACATTAAATTTGAAATTTATTTTTGCTGCTCTCGCCCTTTATTCTACATCCAGCAAGAGCCAGCACACCACAGATCCACCAGACAAGATCATTACCATAGTTTCTATTCACTGACATGCTATTCTACTGACTTTTATTTCCAGTCTAGCTATAGCTTTTATACATGTTAGGTGCATTACTTATGCGCCTAAGCACCTAACACATAGTTGAGGTGCGTCGAACTTTAGACTGCATTTATAACCACACAAAATAAACTTTCATACATTCAGGCAAATTATACACTGAAAACGAGACTCGACAATTTACTTCGAAGCACCTTTCTTCATACATGTCTTCCTTAATATCTAAGTATTGTAACGAACTGGAGTAGTGGATCCACTGAACCACCGCAAGTGGTGGTACCAGCCATACCAGGGGGTCTAAGTGGGTCCCGTTATTCACCAGAGCCCGCCGGTGTGGACTTGCCGCGGTGGGATTCCACCTGGTCGCTACCCCTAATGTGACTTGCTTGTGGTGGCGGCCGAGGTGTAACGCAGTACAGGAACGGTAGAGAAACTCGTAGTCGGGTATGGGCCAGAAGGTCAGTTCAGGTGGCGAAGAATCGTGGTCGAACAACGTAAGCAGGTGGAACTGTTACACAGGAACGGCTATCTGAGACACAGTAAGGCTTCCTCGCATAGGTATGGGCACTATAGATTCGGCAAGTACCTAACGGAGGTGGGGCCATTATATAGGACCAGCGGCCGGCCATCAACCAAGTACCGGCGTGCTGGCCCTTTACATCTAGGAGAGCCAGCCAGACAGATGCGGGGAAGCAGGAGCGCGGTGAGGTACGTGTAGGTGCCCGAGGGAGCGAGTGCGCCTGCGGTCCGAACCACTCGCTCCGGGCGCAAGGGAAGGCGCAGGGGTACGAGTGCGCCCACAGCCCCAAGTATGTAGAAAAACATATTAAATAAAGTAGAAGTAAAATAAATGGGATTCCCTTTAGAATTGTAAAGCTTCTTAATATTTTAAAGACACACATCCCCACATTTCTGCAACATATTCTCTCACAAACAGTAGTTTTATTTAGTAGTAATATGATGTGGCTGCATGTCTTGAGGATGAAACAGGAAATGTTCCAGACTACAGCACTCTAGAAGTCTAACATAGTAAAAAATAATTATTGCGTGATAATTACAAATGCTAAAATTTTAATTGAAGAGAATCCAATGTAAGATTTCATAAATGAAAAGTACCTCTATAGTGTATGCTGATATTCCTTCATAATCTGTTCATAGTTAGGGAGAGGGAACAGGAAAAGTAAAGATTGTCCCAATTCTACTATTCATCAAAAGCAAGACTCCAAAGTGCTATGTAAAACATAAGATAAGCCACATGTCCTGGTCCACAGAGGACATTGCTGGGGGGCCCCTTGGTGTCTGGATCTTTTCAACACCAGTATTCTTGAGCTGTGTTGAGTTGTGCTGTGGAAAACCCTATAAAATATTATAGAGATTCGAAAAATTGTGAATGCTGGGATTTATTTTATTATAGACCATTCCAGGAATATATGCTGCTAAGAAATCTTGACCAGTGTAAACAAAATTCTTGTCATTACATTCTTGCTGAAAGGATTGGATTATCTTTTCTAGTGGCAGGAAGATGACATTGGCAAAATAGGATCTGCACTGGATTGATTGTTTCATGGCTTCCTTTGGGTACCACTTCACCAGAAATTTCCTCTTATAGTGCCAACTACAAGTGCTCCCAAGCAGTTCCAAACACAGTAGCCCCTAAGTATTGCCAGGCATGATGTTCCAAAATGTATCAGCTAGCATCTTCTACCAATTCCAGAGCACAACAACAAGGCCATACTTACAGCTCAATGGCTGGACTATAGACTGAACTCAGTAGGAAGCAACACAAGCCCCTGTGGGCAGAAGCTCACACACCACTCCACTAGGGGAGCAACTGGTATGAATTGATACTTACTTAAGAGGACATGTCTGAAAACTGTCTTAGTCTAAGACTTTTCTTGTTGCCCATAGCAACCAATCAGCGTTCCCCTTCATTTCTTCAGACACTATATGAAATGAAAGGGGAACGCTGATTGGTTGCTATGGGCAACAAGAAAAGTCTTAGACCAAGACAGTTTTCAGACATGTCCCTCTTAGTGTGCAGTTGCTCCTCTAGTGGAGGGATGTGTGCACTTCTGCTCATTAGTTATATGCACCTGTTTTTTATCTGAGCTGTAACTATGGCCTTGTTGTTGTGTTTTTGATTAAATAATGTCCCATTTTTCACAAGTTCCAGAGCAACATACAACACCTTCCCCATACAATGTCAATACTCCACCAGATAAAATCTACAGTCCAGAAAAGTATTTTATAATGCCAGACACTTATTTGTCCCTATATAACCACCAAGCCATTGATAACCCCAGTCCAACAGTTTCAAGCAGTGCTCCTGTGGGCCATCTAGAGCAATCCCCCCAAACCCAACCTAAATAAAACTTCATTAAGCACAGCCTCACAAAAGTCAATATTAAGAAGACAACAAACAAGGGTCAAGAGAGTTTTTACAGTGATTGAAGCAATGACCATAAACAATAATTTCAATCCCATCTACAGGATTGTTGGGGTCCGACCACTTTAAACCCTATTGATTATGAGAACAAATTTCCCGAATCACATGTCTGAATGAATCCTAGGTTGTATGTGTACAGCACTGCGAAACTGCTAAAGATAGTCGAGCAATGCACTCGGCTATATCTATTAGTCCCGTAAAAATGAATAGAACAGCAGTGCACACATATGATCGCCCTACCATTCAAATAGCGGATGCTGGGATCCTTGTGTTCATGATCAATGATGCTTCCCTGTGGTCAGATCCTCACTGATTACGTATTTATCCTCTATCATGTGGATCAGGCATTAATTTTGTTTATGGTCCAACCTCTTTAAGAACATTTTATTCAAGTCTACAGAGAAAGTACAATGTAGTCCCATAACTAGAAAAACCAACCTCACAGAAACAAACAGATTCTAAGCCTGTACATACTAAGTGCCCACAATCTGGTTATTGAATTATGATGGCACAGATGTATTTATAAACCCAGGGACAATAGAGTGTGCCAACAACGTGATCAGAAGGGAATGGATGATGAGGCCGACTTTCAAGAACGAAGTTCCAAATACTTTCTGATCCCTTCCCGGACTTTATCTCCACGATTGAGGATTGACTGAACAATACATTCCATTGGGTGAGGAAGAGACCACACTTTACATTTTATCATTATTTATTTTAAAGTACCATTAATTCCAGAATATAAAACAGGGGTTTAAATACAAAGACAAAAACAAGTGTATAATCATTGACTAATTTCTTTTGAATTTGAGATACAAAGTTAGATGGATAGATAGATGGATAGATAGATGTGAGATTTACACCTTCTTTTACAGCATACAGTACATAAAGATTAAAGTTAAAGACGCTTTGAATATTTTAAAATATAAAAGCAGCACATATGCTGAATACTCCATAAATAGGACAACTAAAAATTGCTTGGATCCCACATTCACCTTTAATAGCTTCAATTAGCAGTTTTATTTTTATACAAACCCACTGCCTCATTAGTGCTTCCCTGAACTTTCTAAGTGTGCTACTGTTATTTCTGGTTCCCAGCAAAAAAAAAAAAGAAATATGTTGGCTTCTGCCCAATTCTATCCATTAAACACGAGTCTGAGACCTTCTTTCAAGAGTATTAGATATATTGGACGTTTGGGAGGTTGATACTCTTAGGAGTCAGTTTGTTTTTCCTGGTAGGGTCCAAAACCTGCGTCTGACCACCTGACCCTTAAGTAAATAAAATAAAGAAAACCAAACTGGTAACTTCTAATCACTGGTGACTTATTTAAATAGCTGAGATGACTGCCTGGGCTCAATCCCTCCTTGCTGCCAAAGACTATCAGCAGGGTCTGATTACAAGCAGGACCACCTTTTAGAAGCTCCCTTGGCCACAACATTAATAATTTCATATATTTTAACATGGAGTTTTGAGGCGAGACATTTACTGGCACTGAACCGGCTGCACTCGACTCCGTTTCAAGAGCTGACAGGCCAATTCATTAATGCAGGCTGAGAATAATCCATGAAAAAGTATATTTCCTTTCCTCTGAATGTTATTACAAAAACTAGATATAACTCGCCTTTCCACCTTCCTCAGTCCCCGAGGCAGTGGAAAATTAGATGTGCGATGTGGCTTCATCTATTCTTTACAGGCGGAAACTCTTCCTTTGTTTAAGAGGCTGTTAGATTATAACTAACTAGAACCTAAGGGTGTTTTTTATGAATCATTGAATTCCCAAAGGAAGTTGACAGCCAGAAATGTTAATAAATAGATAATTCATGGCACTGCATTCTTTAGACTTGTTAGCTCCTTGTAGATTGTGCCATTTGGAAGAAAGATATTTACAGAATTAAACATCATAGGAAGCAGGTAATTGGCCTAAAAGGGTTGTTTTTTGCTCAAATTACCAGATATTCCAAAAATAATGGTAGTGTAGCTCCACCTGCTGTTTCTTTCCAATAGCTTTACTGTGTCCACTTCAGTTAATGGGATGAGGGGGACACACATGCTTCATTTTTTCAACACCAATCATGCGGTGGGGTGTTTTCAGAGAACATACCAAGCAAGTGTAATCATTGCCTTCTCCTCTGCCATAAAGGGAAGATGCTGCCATCTGAGAGGCAGCTGCCTTACCACACCAGGCAGTCCACATATCCAAGCAAGACTAAGCATGTGTGTACACCTCTTCACATTTATAGTGCATCCCAGTGAGAAGATCGTTCCTACTGAAATATTGTACTACTGTGCCCGTGTCATGACATGTGTTGGCTGTATTATACAGCCAACAATCTGCTCTAATGACTTAGTTTGAGATAATTCAGATCTTGGACATTTAACACCTAAGATATGACAGTCTATTGCAAGCAGTGCTCCAAAGTTCTTTATCAGATGAAAAGGGGCATCTTCTATAATTCCATAAGCACCCATGCCACAAACCCTGCCAGCTCTTTCATGCATGTAAGTCTATTAGGAATTGTGAGCTACCAGTAGGTGGATTAATAACAGGTACAATTCATTGCAATACAAAAATATTGCAATGCATTATCAAAACAATCAGAAGATTGCATGTTCCAATGACTTAGTGGAACAAAAATAAGTTTACTCATAGAAAAAAAAAATGTGAGCAGTCTAACATATAGCCTGTAAGTTTAACATTGGCAGGCAGAAGTACCATGTTAAACCTCCAATGCATGGTGTGGAATTTTGGATACATGTGATAAAAAGTGCAATAATTTGTTTAAATTTACAGTGTTGCCTTTTGGAACAGCATAAAAAATAATGTAAACATTTCATTTAGATATTTAAAATTACGTTTACAAGTATCTTTTCAGATTTTGTTGTAAGAGAATAAAAAAATCAAGCATTGTAGGGTTAATGAGGATCACAGGTTCAAACAAAAATAAAGGAAATGTCTTAGGTGAAAGAAACACTTTCCTTAAAATTTCAAAAAACAAAAAAGCCATACATAATTGGTATCACCAATATAACTATTACAACATGTACATACACTTAAAGGGGTTTTATAACAAAGTAAAATGCACTGCACAGGTCATTCGCACCTAGCTGAGAGCCGAATGTGCATGAGAATGAGGAGAGACGCGCTTTCAGCCTTCCTCTCCATTCTTTTCTATAGGAGCATCGAGTATAGCCAAGCACACTTACTTAACTATACTAACAGTTAATCAATAAGTAATATATACCTCAAAAAAGGTATCAGTGAAAACTACAAGTTCTCAAACCCTTATAAAGCTACATCAATAGTAACTTAAAAAAGTTACAGTAAAAGTGCACAACACATAGACAAGTTGTGGACAATATGTGGCGGGCCACGAAAATGCAGCTCATAAAATAATATAAATAAATAATATAAAATCTCTATATACAGCATAAATAAAAGTGTTTGAAAAAATCTATTCTCAGTTGGTTTACATGTATTTCTATTTTATTGTAATAATAGAGTAGGTGACATAAATTGATGTTGACTGTCAAAGCTTTATGCATCTAAAATCACAGACAACTATTCTCTCGAGTTCATCCTCACTTTTACATCTTACTTAGCCCAAAACCAATTATTTATTATCACACTTATCCTTATATATACACAGAAATAAGATCTATATTCCATCTATCCCTAAGGGAGTCATTTATCTTAATGAATGAAAAATCTCAAGAGATGTACAATCATTTAATTTAATGTATTTTTTAACAACGTGTAGCATATCACCACCTTTGTTTACTAATTAATAGACAGTAGTGATTCTTTACGTATTCTCTAAGTGAATCTAAATTTAGTCTTAGATTTATAAAACAAAAAATGACTCTTGAACTGACTCTTCTGCCTTACGCATTGTGAGATATTTGCCAGATGTTTTTAAATAGTCTGCCTATTTTTATTACCTTCACGTCAGTAGGAAGCCATGCTATCCTAATGGAAAGCTACATTATTCAAGTAAACAACCACTTCCTAGTTATGTGTTATTATTTAAAATACGTGAACCTTGACTTATAACCCACTTACTAAAATAATCTGCATCTATTTTCTATCTTATGTTTACAAGGGCACTTAAAAATCCCACCCTTTCCTTAGATTCTCTGAGGTCATAATATTACATAGAAGAGAGAAAAGTAAAAAACAAAAAGACCACCAAAAAAGCGAGTATACTGTAGTAAACAGAGGGAAATATTAGACTGGAGTATGAGAGTCCCGATCCAGGTGTGTTTGATGTATAATTGTCTACTTTTAATTGTTTTGTAGACTTTGTTGTTAGGGGCCATAAACATGTTTTTAGTTCCTCTGTTTAAGATGTATGCCAATAAGTGTTTGCAATGTAGATGATGCTCTCAACATATATATTCAACAGAGGCAATGACAGATGCCTACATGCTTATATCTGTAATGGAGTATAGTTCATCCATACATGTCTAATTAAACTTAAATAGTATTATAACATATACCGTGGTGTACGCATAACCTCCAGTAGATCTTTGGTCTCTTTTCGGTACGTATAAGTTTTATTTGTAGGATAGAATAATGTAGTAATCCGATAGGACAGTCTGACCCTGGTCTGGAGAAGTCTCTTTCTACTGTTCAACTTAATTTAACCAAGATCTGGCTATCAATCTTGTTGGTGACCTTGCAGTTGGAGAGGTGGTTTTATGAATGTTTTGCTTCGTTTCCTAAAAAGTAATATTAAAATAAGCTCTAAAGATTAGAACCTATAAAGAACACAATAAATCTTGAACTTATTTTTATTATTTTTTCACTTCAAATAAGGCTGTGATAGGTATTGTAGCTCAGTCACATCCACTTCAGAGGAAAGGAGCTGTAGTATCAGATACTGCTTCCTTCTGAGCTGTTCTTAAACACCAGAACTATCTAGCACAGTCAGTGGCTATACACTTTCAGCAATTTCACAGGTCCTTGTGATAACCTGGGTCTGCCTTGTCCTTCAAACCACGCGTCTAAGCTCTTACCTCTGCCTGCCACCTCCACCTGAAAAATATTTACTGAATTCGCTCATTCCTAAACTGTGATGCTACAAAAATGCCAGCTCATGCGCTTGTCATCTCCTGCCCAGACTACTGTAACATCCTTCCCTGTGGTCTCCCATGTAACACTTTTGCTCGTCTCAGATCCATCCTCAACTCTGCTACCAGGTTAATCCAGATCTCTCTTTGTAACTCCTCTGAATCTCTGCCCTGCCAATCCCTTTACTGGCTACCCATTGCCCAGTGAATTCAGTTCAAACTCCTAACATCTCTATAACCAATTCCCTGCACATATCGCAGCTGCAATATCCAGATACCTCTCCTCACATAATTTTTGACACTCACAAGACCTGCTTCTCTTCTCTTTTCTCCTCTTCTTAACACCTCACACAACCACCACCTTATCCCGCATACTCTAGAACTCACTACCACAACTGTTAGGGGACGCTCTAATTTTTCCCTGACTTACCCTGCCTAAGGCCAACTCCCCACTCCAACCTTATCCTGCCCAAACCCTTGCCAAACAGAGAGCAAACAGATGGATGACAATCAGGCAAAGAAACAATAAGGAAAAAAATAGGGAGCAATGTCAGATGGGCCAAAGTCAAACCAGGGGATCATTCAGTACTGAATCAGAAGATTGGAAAGTTACCAAAACACAAGCCAAATTCCAGAGCCAGAGAAATCCAAACAGCAATATGTGCAAACACTGTAGCCAGAATACTAGAGCAATCAAAGGCAGTGACTGAATCTCAGAAAGAGGTTTAAATACCCCACCTCAGTCAGGCATTGACCCAGGAGCTTAACCCGTAAGGCACCTTAAAAAAAAACCTGGCTGAGGCTGTGACAGACATAGGCAAAAATTTTATGAATCTCGCCACTCGGGGCCACCTTTCCGCCGGTTTTCGCCGCGAAATCTGCGCCTGATTGATGTCGGCGCTGGGGCGCGCTCATACATTCCATGTAAAGTCCGACTTAGGCACAGTGCGGCGCTGCGCCTATGATTAGCCGCCCGAGGTAGTGCGCTCATACATGCGGGTAAATTGCCAGGAAATACAGTAATTCAAATTCTGAATAGCTTTCAGAATTTGAATTACTGTATTTCCCGGCAATTCCAAATTTAAATTTTTGATATTGCCCGTCCTAGATTTTGGAAAGTGATTTTTTTTAAGTATTTTTTATTTTTGAGGTTTGAGCTCTTTTTCTGATAATGTTTTCCGTCTTTATAAAGGCGATTTTTTTGGAATCATACTCCTGCCGCACGGAGCTGAGTGCCGAGATTTCTGTTGCGATCTTCTATGCTTCCTCTCATGTTAGGTTCTTGCTTTCACTTCGCCTCCGCCGGAGCATTTAAGACCAAAATAAACTAGGTCTGACTGTCAGAGCTGCCGAGCCTGCAATGCGCCGCACTTTGCCGACTCGCGATCGTACATGCCTCAATTTCGAGCGCAGCCCCGTCCCGCCCCGGAACGGGCCTACAGCGCGCCCCACACTGCGCCCATTGCCCGCCCCTTCATGCGGGGGGAACTGAAAGTGGCGAACGCTGCGCCTAACACTGCATCCCTGCGTCCGACAGGGGGATTCGGGCCGGGAGGCGCAGGTTACTGCAAAAAACAGGCGAAAAGCCCGATCATACATGTCGCCCATAATCTTTTCAGGTTGGTGACACAGTGCTAACAGTACTTTCCCACCTCTTCTACAAGGGACCACTGGACCCTTAAGTCTAGAACCCAGTATCAAAAGGAATCTTTTGTGAAATCCCTTCATTAACTTACCAGCATGGACCAATGAAGCAAGTACCCATGTCCGCTCCTCTGGTCCAGTGTACAAGGTATTGTAGACCATTCCTTACTAGTGATGAGCGATTGTGTCAACTATCGTTATCGGATCTATAGTCAATATCGGCAATTATCATGCCAATATCCGATAGCCGATAATAGATAAACGCCGATGACCATTAAAGTCTTTGGGAGAGGACCAACAGCTTCATTCTTACACCCAAACAGGGGAGGAGAAGCTGAAATTAACATCCACAACAGTAAAATTGATGCGTGCTAAAATCCCTTTGGGCAAGACAATTAGGCAACAAGAGTCACAGAAAAAAAGTCACAGACTATTCACTATCCCTATCCTGTACCACAGCATGACCCTTAAACCGGCATGACCCACAAATTAAAAAGTGCCAGAAGGCAGTCTTATTTGAACCATCATTTTAGTTAACTGACATTGAAATATCCCTGTCCTGGAACGCAGCATGACCCTTAAACCTGTCTGACCCACAGATTACCAAGTGCCAGAAGAAAGTAGTCTTTGAACCACCATTTTAGTTGAACTGGAGATTAACTATCCCTGTCCTGGACCACAGCATGACCCTCAAACCTGTCTGACCCACAGATTAAAAAGTGCTGGAAAAGGAGTCTGTAAATGTTATATGGATTAATATGGCGGCCTTTGCACCACTGACAACAGGCGTAATTTACTATAAAAAATGTATAAAACAAGATGCGTATAACTGAGCTCCAAGCGCCAAACAGACGCACGGACTGCAATAAGAGTATTTAAATGTTATATGGATTAATATATCAGCCTTCGCACCGCTGACAACAGTCGTAATTTACTATAAAATATGTATAACACAATATGCGTACAACTGAGCTCTTTGCGGCAAACAGACGCGCGGACTTCAATAAAACTATTTCAAAGTTATAGGGATAAGTTATTCCGGTTTTTGGGAACACTGACATTCAGTGATTGCAATAGAACTGAAAAAACAGGGACAATTTCACCTCCTATCAGAGGTCTGCTGGCCAAAAAAGTGGAATAAAAAATTTGCTTTTTCAATTCAAGGTCACAGAACACACTGAGCTTCACAATATCTCCCTTCCTTTCAAAAGCCTCTCCTTCTGCCACAACCCTCCACCCCCCTAGTAGCCGCTCCCCATCCACACCCCCCGCAGCCCCCAGATGGACACACCAGAAGATATATTTAAAACTTTCTCTAACTAAATAAGAATGAAATTCTCTAATCTACTCTATTCCCAGGATAAAGCTAGGTGGGTGGTTTCTTGTATTTGAAGAGACTATCTCTAAATCCGTTAGAACACTATTGGTTTAAACGCAGACACATCCAGCTGTGAAGTGCATAGACAGAAAATGAGCTGAAACAGGAAATACAGTTGCATAGATAAAAGGTCACGTGATTTTTGCAGCCAATGAGATCCATACACCGCAAAGTGGTGACGTTGTACATCCTCCTCACCCCCCTCTATTCTCAGAGCTGAATGGCTTGCCACCAATTTGACAGGAAAAGCTGAAAATGGCACAATAGTGAAACAGAATTGAAAATAAGTTTGATAATTTTAGCATTTTAATTTATGGCATCCATCTTGTCTTCTTCAAACTTAAATCTTTGTTCGAATATTCTGTATGATTTTCTGACTAGGATACAAGGACATGTTCTGTTTCCGCTCACATCAAATATTTGGTCTAGAGATACGTCTAGAAGGCCGTGGCATTTGAATAACAGTCATAAGCTGCTGCTTATTTGGTTATTAGATTAGCGTAACTAAGACAGATGTTCAGAGTATTCATTTTTATTTTTTGGTAGATGGAAGGTGTCATGATTTTATTAATTAAATGGTATCTTTTTCATTAAGACACGGATTGGATTTAACCATATCTTATCCATATACTTATCTTTGATTGGATTGTAAATGCCTCCTTCTCTGTATGATCACGCCTTTTCCTTTTAAAAAAACATTCAGTCCAAAAAAATTAAA